>JAOUZG010043359.1:1472566-1494590 GCA_026289955.1 Argiope argentata | reverse complement strand
ATATATATATATATATATATATATATATATATATATATATATATATAATTATAATAATAATAGTAATAATTCAATTTATTCATATACTAAACGTTATTTACTTAATCATTAAAATTCCACTTCACTTTAATGTTCAATCTAAGAAATGAGCGGGTTTTTATATTCACACAATGTCTTTCTAATTTGTGCTGAAATAAGACTCTGCCTCAGTAAATTCCTCTTTTTACTATTTAAGTTCTTTACTATTGAGTACTTTCTTTCCTTTCTTCCTACTTTCTGTATTTTTAATCGGTGGCTTTTACAAAAAAAATTTAGATAAAGACCAAGTTTTTCTGTAATTGGCTTGAAAACTAAGGGGTACAACTTCGTATTTTTTCTGAAGTTCAAGCAGCATCTGTGAATTTTATTTTTTTATCGTACATGCTTTTTTCGTATCAAAACTCTATTGGTGAGAGAGAAGCACTAAAACAACTCACCGGCACGCAATCTGAGTTGAATGGGCGAACTGTAGAACGCCTTGAAAATCAAAGTAGAAATATAATGTATTTCATTCCAATAGTGATTGACCCATTCTGGAATGGTGAGATTGTAAGACTTCTGGAATGAAATTTCAAATAAAATAGCTGAATACAAAATTCACAATTATTTCTTTAATCTTAGTACCAGAAGAATGAGTCCAAAAATAATTGGAATTCAAAATTCATTTGTCTTGGAGATCCGTTGAATTTAGACCGTTAGCTTTATAATGCATTTCATTCCAACAGTTAGAAGGCATTTTAAAGGTATTTATATAGCTACTTAATGCATTTTATTCCAACAGTTAAAAGGCATTATACATCTGTTTACATAGCTACTTAATGCATTTCATTGAAGGCATTATACAGCTATTTATATAATTACTTAATGAATTTCACTCCAACAGTTATAGGACCTTATACAGATATTTATATAACTACTTAATGAATTTCTCTTCAACAGTTAGAATTCATGATACAGCTATTTATATAGATGCATAATGCATCTCATTCCAACAGTTAGAATGCATTATACAGCTATTTATATAGCTACATATAATTCATTAAATATTTAGAATGCATTATACAACTATATAGATCGATACATAATGCATTTAATTCAACATTTGTTGTTGTTACTTATGGTACTTGCTTATGGACAAGCCCCCCGCTGATACAGCAGCAAATTTAAACCGAAAGAAGCGTCTCTTGTTTTTTTAAGCAGGGCCAACTAGGGCCAAGAGTAGGACTTAGCTACACGCTCACCACATTTGCTTGCACAATTCCTTTTTACAGGGGGGAGCAGTCACACATCTCACAGATAGCAAGCAGAAGAACATCCATGCCCGAACCGGGACTCCCAGAACACGAGGAAGACGTGCTACCTCTGTGCCAGAAAGCCGGCATTCAAAATTTAGAATGCATTATACAGTTATTTTAATAGCTACATATTGCATTTCATTAAAATTAGAATGCATTATACAGCTATTTAGATCGATTCATAAAGCATTTCATTCAAAAATTAAAATGCATTTTACAGCTACTTAGATACACAATGAAATTCATGCAACTGTTAAACTGTACTGCTATTTAGATAGCTACATAATGCATATCATTCAACAGTTAATATAATTCATCTTATGAGTATGAAATATTTCAAGTGCAACTATATTAAAACGATGAATACTACAATGCAAATAAAAAATATGTCATGGCTTTTTATTAGAGCATTATGCTTTAACGTTCCTTTTAAAGAACACCAGCGAAAGGGTGATTACCTCTACTCACTCGTGTGTTTATAAAATATAGCAATTTGTTTTCTTTTCTATTTATATAAATCTGAATTCTTTGAAAGTATTTCTGGGATTAGGACAAAGAAAGAAATGACAAACGATTTATTATTTCAAAACAAATACACATATTTTGTCATAAATAATCATTTACGTGTATAAAAATCAAACACGAGTATACTCAGAGTTGGATATGAGAAAAACCTCATACAATTCAGGCTTGACAGCGAATGAGTTAAATAAAGTAGATTTTTTGTAAAAACAATTTATTTGTAGGGTTTTTATTCAAGTTTTTACACTTGTATATTTATGTTTGTGGCCATAAAAAGTTTGCAAGTTTGACAGGTTGTACGTAATAATATATTGAAAGTATCACGAGTGTATTGGTGCTGGCAATTTGTAACACCCTGCCAACCACGAGTATATTCGTGGTTGGCAGCGAATGGGTTAACTAAAATGAACTTACCTCAATTTCCAATACATCGAAGAGATAAAACGGCATTCCACCTGCAGTATAATTTAAACCTGAATATTTCGATATAGCTTCCACCATATCCTAAAATATAAGAAGAAAATCCTATTTATGTAATTGTTGACTGGGGATATATATTTTCTCTTCAGAATTTCTATATACACTATATTATTTATAAAATATATCCATTGAAAATTTAAATTAATGATGTGACGTGCCCGCTTTACAACGGAAGGAGGAGTGCAGTAGCTTCTTATGGTATAGACTCCTGAGCACACGAGGACAAAAGTCTGACTTCCAGCTCATGTTAAGAGGACAAACATTTATCTCATTCGCTTGCACAACCCCTTTTCATAGGAGGGGGGGCAATCATGCACCTTACAGATAGAACACAAAAGAATAACCATGCCCCGACCGGGACTCGAACCCAGGACGCCCAGATGAGGAGGAAGACGAGCTACCTTTGTGCCATGAAGCCGACGCAAATTTGAATTCTTTTATGAGGAATGTTCGAAAAATTTTAAAAAAATAACGTTTATTGTAAACAAAAAATTAAAATTAATTAACTAACCAAAAATTGAAATTAAAATTGATGTAATAATTATTGTAAACAAAGAACATTATGCAGCATAATTTTTTACATTGATAATAGTTAAAGCTATTTGTTTCAGTGTAATTGTTGAATTACAGCATCGAGATTCATACAAATATAGTCTCAAGTTGATAAAAGAATCGTGAACTTTTTAGAAGGTTAAGCATCTTTCTGCACATATATGGAATATAATGTCTCCTCCTGAATGGCAATGTGAAGCTTTTCATCTAATGATAAAATATGTTGCAAACTCCTCTACTTTAATATTTTTCACATTTTTACACTCTTATTTTTTTAATTAACTGTTATCATGTGATAACATGACGTTGATTTGAATTGAGATTTTTGCAACCTCTAAATGCGTAGGCAACAAATTGGTGGTTTATCTTTTTTGAGGCATTCGTTTTTCGCTTTTACGGTCATTAGGAAAGATGACCGGAAATACAGATGGTTGTCACATTTGACGATTTAGCACCAACTTAAGTTTTACTTCATTTCATAATTATTTATTCTCTGAATTCTAAAGAATTGTCTAAATTAATTAAAATTTAAATTATGAACCTATTTAAATCGGTTTGAAATAATCATGAGACCATCAGATTACGCATGCATCAATATTTAGAAAAACGATGTGCATTTTTTTCACATCGTTTGTTTGCCAGTTAGAAAAATTAAAATTGAATAGGACCGATAGAGAGGTCTCGTGATTGTTTCAAACCAATTCATGACTAAAAGTAAGACAAATAATGATTTAAAAATTATTAATGTTCTCACATGATAACTTGAAATTTGTGATAGTTAAGTTTTTTTAAATCAATATATTTTTTAATTTTTAAAGAAATTATTTAAAATTATTCTGCTTTATTTTATAATAGTTTAAAATCTTTATTTACGTCAGTTAAATGAATTTTAATTAAAATTATTTTGTAAAAATGAATTATTATTTCATTTCATTTCATTATGATTTTTCTCTCTTCATTAAACATTCGATCATTTTGAAGACAATATCTTACTTTAAGACTACTTTAAATTTAAGCTAACTGTTTAATCATTGTCTATCAACTCGCCATTTGCTGTACTTGATGAATCAAAATATATTTCATTCAATATATATTTTGATTCAACAAATCTATAGGTCAAAGTAATATTTCATTTGGAATAAATTACAAAATATTCTTTCGAATGCAATATTACCAATTCCTTTGGTAATAGCGCATTAGATTACCGATACCGAGTAAGTAGAGATGGTAAATTTTCCTGATTGTATTGTACTATTGTTAGCAATTCGTAAAAATTTAAAGTGAAGTTATTGGTTAGAAATATGTATTGGCTACCAGTGAGTAGGTGTGACAATTGAAATTAAAAAAAAAAACTAATTTAATTTTAAGTATTTTATTGAAAAATAGCCACCTTGAAACTATCTAAAGGTTCCCGGTTCGATCCCGGGTTTCGACACCATATATTAAATAGTGGGAGACGACATTAGTAAAATATAATTTTATTCTCCCTAAAGTAAATGTTACAAATATATAAGAAATTTTAAAATAAAAACTAAACGGTTGGTGTCACTCAAGCAAAAGGTAATTTGCTGGCTTGCCTGTCGCGCCATTTGTCGACCAACGAGAACTGGTCTAGGATATTATTTGTGATAAATTTCGCTAAAATACCTCTTTATGCATTACTTGAGATTCACGATCCTTTCAACAAAGCATTATTAAACATTAAATTCTAAATAACTATTTATTCCAAGATAAATTAGAATCCATACACCCGCTTTATTTATTTTATATACAAACTTTCCCGATGGAATTAAGTATCATGGTAATGCAATCATATGAAAAATATTGCTTTCAGCATCGAGTAATACGTTATCATAGGTAACCTAAAACCTCTTACTTAATCCTTAAATGAAATTTGCCTCCTAGAAGCAGATTCCAACATTAGAATTAGACAATGAAATTTACATTTAATATACGAGTACATCTATTAGTATATTAGTTGTTTCTTATAGAAATGTATTAAAAATTAAGAATTATTAAGTAAAACAACAATGGCATAGTAAATGAAAATAGCGAATGTAACCATTCCTCATATAGGCTATTATCTTTAGCGTGTAAATTATCTTACGGGGGTAGTTTAGAGACTTTACCAAAAAGATTAAATAAATAAAAAAATGCATGCAATTTTATTTTAAAATAAGTGAAATATAATCAGAAAGTAACTCTTTGTTTTCAAAAATAGATGCAAAAGGAGCATTTGATATTTAAAGAAAGCAATGATACCCGAACTCCAATGAAAAATATAAAAATAACGCATAATTTTTTTAACAGTGTAAATTCCATTACAACAGTAAAAATAATGCTTAACTTCTATCAGTGAAAACATAACTTTTTGCATTCTAAGAAGTAAAAATATTTTTTACAGTGCTACACACATAATTAAGTTTAGGAATTTCAAGAAAAAGAAATGTTTCATCAAATTTTTAATTTGATAAAAATCCATTTGAAATTAAAAAAAAAATGCATCGACTTACACATTCCCAACTTTCTATATTTAAAAAAAAATTGAAGATCTTAATCTGAAAGAATGTTCTGCCACAAATTTCCAATTTTATTATTAATAGAGAATATTAAATTAAATTGGATAAAAAAATTTTGTAAATAATTATTTTAGAACATACATTAAACAGTTTTACGACATCAAATGAATAATATCTGCAGTTGTACACAAGAATGGAGAATCAGTTTATTAATTTTGTATTTAACAGATTTCTTTGTTTAAAAATTAGTGTTTTTGACTGAAATTTACCATATTTCTAAAAACATAGCTCCAAATGTGGATCAGATTAATTATAATAAAAATAGTAAAACGAAATCTGCTATGAATATTTCAATGCATCATGTCAGAACATAATTTTTTGAACGGCCAAGCACCAAGTGCTCGTGCAAGTTAAATTATATTTTTATTAATTTTAATGGTTTCATTGAATGAGTCACTTTAGTATTGAAAACGATCCGAAAAACTTCGTACCGTATTTATTGTTTTAATAAAATATATTTCCTTTTTATTTCATTTCATATAATCACGTGCTCAAAATGACATTTCTCGAGGTTTTATTTGCGGTAGTCATTAGCTTTTAAAAAAAATCAGAACTTTGTAAATGCGATGGCAATGCGAATATAATAAAATTTCAATTTTTTCGCCAACGGTTTTTTATTTTATTTTTGGCCAACTTTTTTTATTTTTATTTTTCACCTACGGATTTTTGTCTACCTCATTTCCAAAATAATATCATGTTCTGATATGATAACAATGCAATTTTGTTTTAAAATAAGGGAAATATAACCAGAAACTAACTCTGTTTTCAAAAATTGATATTTAAATGAAACGATAAAACTCTACTCTAACTCCAATGAAAAATATAAAAACTATACAGAAAATTTTTTAACAGTGAGGATTTTATTACAAGAATAAAAATTATGGTTAAATAATGCACAAAAATATTTTTAAAGTTTTATTAACTTTAGGAAAATAATGAAACAGCTTAATTGGTATAAGTGAAAAGATAATATTTTGCATTCTAATAGGAAGTAAAAAAAATTTTATATCGTTATATTTATAATAACTTTTGAAAATTTCAAGAAAAAGAAAAGGTTTCACTAAATTTTTAATTTGTTAAAAATCTATTTGGAATTTAAAAAAAATGCATCTACTTACACATTCTCTTCTTTCTTTATTTTTCAAACAAATTTGAAGGTTTTAATTTCAAAGCATGTTCTGCCAAAAACATCACATTTTATTATTAATAGAGAATATTAAATTAAATTGGATTAAAAAATAAAATTTCTATATACCTGATGCTTTTGGTAAATGTCCAGTAGCCCTTCGGATTCGATCTGTCGTGAAAACTCTTCGTCGTACAGAGGGCAACTTCTCTCGAAATTCAAGTACTAAAAATATGAACAATTAATTTTGAATTTAAGAAGAATGAAATAAAAAGAAGGCACATGAAAAAATAAATAATCGTTAAAAAAATTAAATTACACCAAAAAATACAACCACCGATTGTAATACTCTAATATCAAATGAGCGATACTTTAAAACGTGAAAATTAATATTTTTACAATAATTGCCTCACAATTGTCTCTATTTCAAATACCAAGAGGCCTAACAATAGATCTAAAGGTAACACCATAGAAATTCTCCTGAGTAAACATTCCTACTATTTAATACTGAGGTATCTACTGAGTAACAATCCTACACGAGTAATACTCCTACCAGTTAAATGATAAAAATTTTTCATTATTTTTCAGCATTTTAGATTTAGATACTTCCAGCGAATACTATTGTTACACTCAAAACATAAATTCTCATCGGCATTTCCCTATGTAGTGCAGTATTCAATTCTCAAAGTGTTTAATAATCTTCTAGTTAGATAGGGACGCTTATGTTGTTGTTGTTCTCGTGTCCGTTTTTAATGGAAAGAGGAGTGAAGTAGCTTTTGGGAATAAGTCACAGAACAGCCTCTCCGACCTTGCACGAAGTCGGATGAACCATAGAAACGGAATGAACAGACCAGGGGGACTTGTGGTTGAGTTCTAATGGCCGTCACTGGCCACGGTCCGTCATCGATAGGAGGAGTCTAACTCCCACCTACTAATGTATCGCCGAGTTTGCGAAATCCAACCACCATACTGTAAACATCTCATCTCCAATTACAAGGTGCCCCCAGGGGGAGCTTCTGAGGGTATATACCCCTTAACAACCGAGGGCAGAAGTCTGACTTCTAGCTCACACTTGTCACAGACCCTTTCTCCTGGGTTGGACTCATGCATTTCATTCATTCATCCGTAGATCGTAATTTAGATCTGGAACAGAGAACGATTACTTCTGAGTTTTAGTTATATTAACGTCCCATTTCAAAGCAACACTACAGCGAATTTTGTAACTTAACTCGTACTTTTGAACCACGGTCAGACGACGAGGACGATACCTGGTTCAATATTAGAGGTTTTACAGATTTTTCTCTAAGTGATATCTAAAGGTATCTTAGTTATTCTAAAATTCCTTGAGGAAGCAGTCATACTTTTGTAAAAGCAAAACTTAATACCTCTACTGGTTTCTGTGAACTTCGAGATAATTTTGAGCTTCAGAATATGCTGGTCAAGAGGAACGAAATTTTGCATCCGCATTTTTTTTTTCGTGTTGCGAAAAATCAAAATTTTCTTAAGAAGGAATCGAACTGCTGATTTTCATTTAGAGAAGAATATTGCTGAATTTTATACATTTTAATCATAATAATTAATGCAATAATTTTTGTAAATAAAAGTTCGAAATTTATTATAAACATGACATGTTTATATAGTTCTGATAAAGCCTATTAAATGAAAGATATAATAAGATTATAAAGTTATTATATACCTGATTAATCAAACGTTTTTTAATACTTCGAAGACAAACATCACTTATTAAAACAATTCTAACTGCATAGATTAATTTAATGAATCATTTGCTGTCGAGTTTTGATTTCCCGTTTTATAGTATAACAAGTTTTACAACATTTATTTAAAAATAATAGATTTAAATTATTTGGGGACTGTTAACTTTCTAAAGGACACGCTGAACTAAATAATTATTTTTGGATCATCTCTCTCAAAATTGAAAAGAATCAAAAGGCTACTTAAAACATTGCTTTAATCAAGAACGTTTTATCTACCAAGCTATTAAAAAATTTGCTTCATTTACTTAAAATGACAAAAGTAAAATTATGAAAAATAATATTTGCTATAAAGAAGAAGAATCTAAGAAATATATCTATGAAAACGAAACCGGATATGATAGACTGTAATCGGAATCTGTTAATTATATATTCATTTACGTTTTTCAAGTATGTGAAGCAACTGATATTTTTATTTGATTTATTATTCATTGTTGGGTTAAATGTTAAATTACAAAATTACTTTTATAAGATTATCCCTTTTACACGTTTTATAATTCCTTATGTTCTGACATCAGTTTAAAATATTAATTTAATTAAAGAATAAAAATATAAAAATGAAATCTACGGTCGCAAATTTCACATTATCATGTAAGAACATTATTTTTAAGTGATTATTTGTCTTAATTAATTCGAGCTATTAACCAGCTAAAAGTTTGAAAAAATTGCAAAACTTCTCTCTCTCGATCTCTAATGATATTTTTTTTAAACTTTCAGTTTCAATTTTTCTAGCTGGCAAAGAAAGTTTTGGAGCTCGACCGATTTTAAGGTTTAAAAAATCCTCAGTAATTTCAACGAAAAGTTCATAGTTACTGGAAGCTATTGTATATGTGGTAAAAAATCCAATGAACCTAATGCAGATTAATATTAAAATTATATTCTAATATTTACAATATTTTGAGAAATACAATAGTAAGAGAGCACTTATATTATCATTAAAAAATAAATATGAGTCGAGTTTTACAATATTGCGATAATTAAAACTGAAAAAGAATTAAGAAAATGATTATCTTTTGAAAGCGAGATTAATTATTTAAAAGTAAGAAATCATAAACAAACTGGAAGATGACGCTATTTCATAGAAACGACAAACAAAAAGCAATTGATCATAAATTTAATTAAATATTTCAAATAATACTGGCGAAACAAACCTCAAATTTCATGGGTCAGGTGAATCGCTACCTACCAATGAAAAAACGAATATTTTTTGCCCGTAAATTTCGGAGACACCAAAGCCTCCTAACTAAAACTACATCATATTCTCACACGATAAAAAAATTAAATATAATTATTAAACGTAAAAAAATTACAAATTAAATTTAAAAAAGCAAAATATAATAAATTAATGATTAAATGCATGGAATTTTATTAAGAAGCTTTTATAGTTAATCCTGTGCTATTTCCTGATTTTGTTTCGAAAAAATTAGTTTTCATCACATCAATGTCTATCGGGGCAGCAATGCTAAATTATATCACAATAATAAACAGTATGGGGAAATGAAGATCATTATGATCCCTGCAGTGGAAGCAAAAGCAGGTATATTTTCAGGAATATTTCTTTAATTTTTTCATTTCTTACAAAACAGAAAGACAAGACATATACCCCCGCAGCTTAACAGGAGAGCATCACATCTCATTCTAACTACAATCTCAATGCAGTATGGGAAGCGTTCCTAATCAAGCATCGTCATCTATTACCCGAAGAAAAAGATAAAGTAATTCAACTGCTCTAGCAGGTTTTTCTTTCAACTTGAAACGAGATGAATCATTCCTTTTTTTTAACAGTACTGTTCTTGTTAAAATATTTATGATGAAAATTGCACCATAAATTTTCTTGCCACAAAGAACGAAATGTTGTTAATTCATTTTAAATTTCCAATTAGTTAAAAACCATTGATAGAACTCGAAAAAAGTAGATCAATCAATTAAACCAATTACGTTTTTTCTTTTTTTGCTTATATTTCAAACATAATGACATCATATTCTGCTGTGTATTTGTAAAAGCAGGAAACTCACTTGCTGTCATTGCTTCTGAAAGAAATATATTAAGAAACAACCTTTTATTAAAAAATATGACTGAATATAAAATCTTCCTATTTCACTGGCCAAAGTAATTTCTATGGACATTTGAACCACCTTTCATTAAATATATGCTGACATTCTTAATCAGAAGTAGTGGTCCCTCATTAACTGTCTCGTATGTTTGCAATCAAAATCTTATTATCCTTTTTAAGCAAGGAATTGTGAATCTTGGGTAATGGCACGAATATTTTGATGGCACTGCTGAACGATTATAACGAAATATAGATTTTAAAACGAAATATAGATCTAAAGTAGAAACGTTGAATTTACTTTTATTGCGATATTGTAATGGTTACTATCTGAGCACTTAAAAGAAACTATCTCGAGCTAATTTTAATTTAAAACATTTAATTAACAGACAGTTTTACATTACAAATGAACAAAGACAAGCAATGAAACCTTTACAGTTACAAAGCATATTAATGGGACAAGATAAATTTAGCTGTTTACTCGAGGAAAGTCCGACTCGCTCTGGGGGGAGTTCTCTTTTAAGCCATCAGGGGGCGGCAAGGCTGGAATGTAGCAGTCTCACATTTACGGAATATATTGTTCCACTACAATATGTATTTTTGAGACGTTTTTGTAGGTGATTGATACCAAAATTGGATACAAGACCATAGTTGTTGTCCACAGTAAAACTTTCAAAATTTCCTTGAATTAAATCATTGTGTGTTAATATATTGCGTTTACATGCTTGCGAAAGCTATTGACAAATAGCTATTTGACTGCTATAGCTATTTGACAAATTTTCAAAAAAATATTACTGTATTACTGTTCAATAAATATTACTGCTCATATTTTCAGTAATTATTACTGTTACTGTTCAAATTTTCAGTAAATATTACTGTATTTATCAATGATAGGCTACAATTAACTATGTTATTTTTAAAAAAAGTTTTTTATTACATCGATTATGACAAGCACTTATGTGTCCAGAAAATATAAATTTGATGAAGACCTGACGATGATCTCGAATTCGCTTTACAACGGAAAGAGAAGGGGGGGGAATCCCGAGGGCAGAAGTCTGACTTCTAACTCATATGAAGATGACACGCATCACGTTCATTTGCACAGCCCCTTTTAACAAGGGAGCAAATTCACTCACCTCACAGATAGCACACAGAAGAACAACCATGCCCTGACCGGGACGCCTAGATTATGAGGAAGACGCGCTACCTCTGTGCTCCGACGCCGGCTCAAATTTTGATGAGTGTTTGATTTGATTTGATCTATCTCTATGCGTCTTGTATTTACCGAATTCTCTTTTACTCATATACTTATTTCATGAAAACCTTATTATCATGTTTTGTATGATAGTACTGAAACACTATGTAAAAATATTGAACATTCTTGATTTATACTATTAAATATTTATACTATTAAAATTTTCCTTTTGAACATCTTGATTAATTTTACTACTATCCGTAAAATGTTCAGATATTTTTAAATTAAATTGAGTGTAATTCATTTATATATCACAAATTACTTTATAGACATCGTTAAAATAAAAATGGTCTAATTACACTAGAAATTTTTTTAAAGAGCTAAACACTCTATATCTTGAAAAGACAATTAAGTGTAACAAAGAGACATAAAAACCGAAATGAAATAGGATTGGAACAATAACGTCCCATCATTTATCATGGAACTAGATTATTCTAAATGGCTAAACTAATTTACGGTTCTTTTTCCATTTGATCTGTTTACTGTCGTGCTAATTATGTAACAAATTCTGTGTTTACAAACTTTTTAAATCATATTTTACTAAACATTTAAGAAAAACTCACACCTTTTGGCTTAGAAGTGGATTAATATACACATTTATTGGATTCAATGTAGATTATTTTCTCTTTATCTTATTTCCTTATAAAACTTTCATTACTCTCTTAACTGGCAAATTGAAAGTAACAACTGTAAACAGTTTTTGGGGCACAATAAGTAAGAATTTTTAATATATTTATATGTTACAAGTTTATTTTTGATTAACCTTTATAAACTCATTTTAATTAATTGAACAAGAAAACTGTGTATATAAACATGCTTACAATAGTATACATAGAATAGTATGCTTACAAAGCATTTGGAGCTTAAAATCTGTCACAAGATGAATGAAAACATTGACTGCTTCTGAGCAAATTTGCAAAATAAAAAATTAATTCTAAAAATTAAGATTTTTCTCAATCAAGAATGTTTCGGTCTGCGGAAAAGCATCAAATTCAAAATAAATTCGTCAACTTGGGTTTGATCATATGCAGTTCAAGGAATTATTTATTGGGAAACTAGACCTTTTTTTTGCTGTATGTGGCGATGGGTCTAAAATTGTTAATAATAATGTTCCTACAATGATTTATTTTAATTAAACAATAGAATTGAACGAAAATGCTAAATAGAAAATATCTACTTTGTCCATATTCCCCGGAAGGTAATGAATAGGGATGGGCTGCCATTCGAGATCTTCGAACTTCCATTTATCTTCGGGTGCGTAGAAGGAGGCAAGATTAGCTGCAGCGCTGGTGAGGCACCGATTAATCGCCGAACTGTTCACATAGACCTGAAAAAAAGACGCACGAGGATTTCTTTACGAATTTTTTTCACATCCTATGCTAATTTTTAAAAATCTATAAAGTTTCATCACAACATGTTTAGTTCAATCACGGAAAGACAGTTTTACGATCAGCTTTTTTGGATACTGATCGGATATCCAGCCAGTGATCTAAGTGATTGTGCCACGAATTTCGATAGAAAATAGATGATACTGCAAAATTCCAGAATAGTAGCGATTGAGCCGATAGGAACAGAGCTATGCCTGATTGTTCCAGAACCTTCTCCTCCTGCATTCAGGAATTATAAAAGGCCAACAGTCTCAAACCGAAGGTAGTTGTGTTTTGAATAAGGGGAAGCGACAACAGCGAATAGTTAAATCAATTCAAAAAAGAGCTCAAGCGATTGCTGAATTGAGATGTGCACCGAGTTTTGGTATTTATTGTAGAATCAGCATCAAGTCTTTTGAGATGTAGCCATTCGTGTAGTAGTAAGTAGGTAGTTGGATACAGCTAAAGCGAGGAGACAGTGGGGAATTTCAACCGTTTGGAGATACCATAAATTAAAACTATGAAGATTCTCTCCCCTTGTTGAATTCTGTCTGGCCGCTTTGTGTGATGTAGTTGTTATTACTAACGGTTACTACTGGTAAGATACTGTTTATTGTAACGTGCTGCTGTGTGTTACCCGTGTTTGTCTTGGTTGTATATTTTTTTGTCTGCGTATTCTGGTCTCCGTTTGTTAATGAGGCCTGCTGATTTTTTTCACATCATAAACCCACTACAAACGAACCCGTTTGATTTTACTGATTTAGTAGAATTAAACAGAACTATCATCATCATCATCAAAAAAAATAATCGAAATTCGCCATCCATTTGATTATTCTACCTTCATATAACACTTAATGCACATTTCATTTGATCACGCGCCTGGATAAAACAGAGGAAAAAATAAAATAAAGACATTCCGTGTTTAATTAATTCGAGAGGATATAAAAAATATAAGAAAAAAAAGACCCTATGAAACATTTAAAATGAGACATCGAACGTTATGTTATCTAAAACAAGTCAGAAATAAATCAAAAAGTAACCTACATTTTAGAAAAACTAATCATACATGAAATAAAATTTCTGTTGAAATGAAGTCAAATTTATATTCAAGCTGAAATAGAATGTTCAACGGTATCCTGGCACAGAGGTAGCGCGTCTTTCTCGAGTTCTGGGTGTCCCGATTAGGGCATGGTTGTTCTTCTGTGTACTGTCTGTGAGTTGCGTGACTGTGCCCCCCTGTAAAAAGGGGTTGTTTAAGCGAATGTGCGCGTGTGTCATCCTTATATGAGCTAGAAGTCAGACTTCTGCCCTCGGGTATTCAGGGGTCCATACCCTCAGAAGCTACTGCACGCTCTCTTTCCGTTGTAAAGCGAACTCGAGATCATCATCAGTAGAATGTTCGAATTATGGGAAATTTTTAGATTTCAGACAAGGACCAATAGTAAATAGATATAAAAAGTACAATGGTGTAAAATATTGAACAATAGAAAAGAAAAGAAACAGTGCCAGATGTATACATATACTGAAGTGACAAAAGTCATGGGATGAATGTTAATATCATGTCGATCCTCCTTTTGCCCGGAGAAGTGCAACATCTCAAACGTGTCATGGAGTCCACAAGTCGTTGGAAGTCCTCTGCAGGAATATTGAGCCATGCTGTCTGTATAGACGTCCATAATTGTGAAAGTGTGGACGGTGCAGGAGTTTGGGCACGAACGGATATTTCGATGATGTCCCATAAATTCTCGATGGGATTCATATCGGGCGATCTAGGTGGCCAGAGCATGCGCTGGAATTGTCTGGCATGTTCTTCAAACCAATCGCGAACAGTTCTGGCCCGGTGACATGGCGCATTGTCATCCAAAATAATCCGATCGTTGTTTGGGTACGTGAAGTCCATGAATGGCTGCAAGTGATCTGCAAGCAGCTGAACATAATCATTTCCAGTCAATGATCGGTTCAGTTGCACCAGAGGACCGAGTCCATGCCACGTAAAAACAGCCCAAACCATTATGCAGCCACCACCAGCTTGAGCAGTGCCTTGCTGACAGTTTGGGTCCATGGCTTCGTGGGGTCTCTACCATCAGCTCGTAACAACTGAAATCGTGACTCATCTGACCACGCCACGGGTTTCCACTGGTCTAGGGACCAGTCGATGCTCACGAGCCCAGGAGAGTCGCTGCAGGCGATGTCGTGCTGTCAGTAAAGGCACTCGAGTCGGTCTTCTGCTGTCATAGCCCAAGGAAGACCAATTTCGCCGCACAGTCCTATCGGACACGTCCCTCGTACGTCCCACATTGATTCCTGCAGTTATTTGACGAAGTGTTGCGTGTCTATTAACATGGACCATTCTACACAGACGTCGACGGTTTCGGTCGTTAAGTGCAGGTGGTCGCCCACTGCGCTGTCCATGATGGGATGTGATGCCTGAAATTTCATACTCTCGGCACACTCTTGATGCTGTGGATCTCGGAATGTTGAATTCACTAACGATATCCGCGATGGAATGACCCATGCGTCTAGCTCCAACTAACATTCCACGTTCAAAGTCTGTTAATTCTCGTCGTGTCGCCATAAATCACGAAAAACCTGTTCACATGAATAACTTGAACAGAAATGAAAGCTCTGGAAAACGAACTGCGCATTTATACTTTTTCGCTGCGATACTACTGTCATCTGTATATTTGCATATTGCTATCCCATGACTTTTGTCACTTCAGTGTATATTCAGATTTCATACATTACGACTCTAGAACAAGTGATTTCAACCTAAATGCTATCAGACATTCTGCTGGTTTAATTTGAAATATCTTGCAGGAATGTCTGTCGGGTGTTAGTTATGGGTATATAAGTGAAGATAGGAACTTTCGCATTTTACATGGGCAGTTTTGAAAGCAAATTTGAATGAAGAACAGATAATTTCAGAAAAGGTTGCTCTTGGGAGAAAATACTATAAGTTCGATCGGCAGATAACAATAAATTATGTTATATACGTATATATATAATTTCTTAGCATTATTCCCAATTCAGAAATAACAACCATTAATAAGTAAGTAGGGAAGAACTATGGGCCAGACATCCCTCCCCCCAAATACAAATATCAAATATAGAATGTTTCTAAAATTACAGATAAAACTTTAAAAGGAAATATTCAGTTTTACATTAAAAATAAGGGGTAGAATCAAAACATAATTGATCGAATGGAAGGGGAGGAATTCTTTGAAAGTGAATTAAATAAGATTAGCTGCCCACATTTAATGAAACTTAAATATTATATAATAACTCACAATTCATAAGAAACATCACCAGCTGTCTTATGCAATAGTGTAGATGTAGTATAAATGACGTCACTTAGAAAAATTTAAATATTCAAGAGCATTCCTATGCAAATAAATATAATTAAAAAAGTATCTCTAATAATAAACAAAGAAATTTATAAAGCTCGACGGAGTGTTTAAAATTTCCCCGTCCTTTTGATATCTCATTATTAGATGTGAAATTGCAACTACAGTTTTGGAATCTAACAATTGAGATATAATATTTCATGAATAAATTGACTTATTTATCGATGTGAAAATCATTCTAAGAATGCAAATAGTGAAGGTCAATGTGCTGGCATCTCACATATTTATTATTTATATTTATAGCGATTTATTATATTTTCCTTTCAATCCAAATTGAAAATTAGTGATAATATTCCTGTTATCATTTTTTGACAATTTTTTATTCGGTCCTGCAATTTTCCTTGGGAATTACAATTTTTCAATTTAATAAATAGTTTCGATTTGAATGTTCATTAATTTTTAGATAGAAAAGGTACATAATATTAATATTATATATACATATGCCTTAATAATTCCTACTGCAACTTTTAGTAGTTAACCAGTGGAAATTCGATCTATTATTAGGAGAATAATAATCTGTCTAGACATTCATATATATTCTAGCAAAATATAATGAAATGAGTATGAATCGTTCACTTACCTCTCTCGGATTTGAAGAGACAAAATCCTTGTATAAAGAGCGAAGAAATTTTCCAACTGCATAATGTTGCTTTTGTCCAAGCTGAAATGAAAAAAGAAATAGTTGCAAATTGATTGCATGGTAGCAGAATGGTTGCTGGAAAATTCTGAATTGTCTTTTGTTCTTAAGTAATTTCTTAAATTAAAAAAAATTCACGATTTTAATCAATAATTCGTCACTATAAAACAAATATTTACAGATTGTTGTTACTAATAGCACTTGCCATGAATAAGCCCCTAGCTGATACAGCAGCAGAATTAAGCCGAAATTTGCGCTTTTAGTTTTTAAAGCAGCGCCAACTAGGGCCAAGAATACGAGTTAGCTACACAACCACCACATTTGCTAGCACAGCCACTTTTTATCGGGGGGGGGCACAGTCACACATCTCACAGATAGCACATAGAATAACATCTATGCCCGAACGGGGACTCCCAGAACACGAGGAAGACGCGCTACCTCTGAGCCAGGATGCCGGCGCAAATATTTACATGTAAATTCATTAAGAGAACTCCATTTTTGATGTTCCAATCATACCTTGATATAAAAAAATTCTTGAGCTATTACTCTTTTAAACATCATATACTGTGTTAAAAATATTAAGGATATTGTGTTTGTGGAACTGATATTGCACTTGGAGAATTGTTTCAATGATTGAAACCTTATAGCATATTTAATAAGCTATATAGGATAAAAAGGACATTTACATGGCAGAAAATGTTTTATTGAGTATTTGGCAACAAAAAGGGAAAAAATTGTGCGCATGAAAAAAAAAACAATTAAAAAAGGTGTTTCCTTAAAAGAAAATCAATTTTAGTTGGGGGTATTATTTCCTCGGGCAACCAGCAACGCTTTGAGGAGCTTTTTGCAGCAACCTTTGAGACACCGAGTCAATGAGGCTATTAATGAGGGGCTGGCGTATTTTGTGTCACGCCTCCAGCAGTGCCTTTTCTAGTTCTTTGAAGGTTTGTGAGGGTGGGGTGGTGGTGGTAGGCGTCCAGAAATGGGCCTAGAATGTTCCAAACATGCTGTAGCTGTTTATGTACTGGAAGAAATGTAACAAAATTTGGCCACCATTCGCAGTAAAGTATGCGGTTTCTATTTGTCAATTATATATATTATACAGCAATTCTTGAATTGGTGTTATTTTATACGGATAAAATTTCAGGATCTTATGCAATATCTTTTGTCCCGTCGGGAACGGTTTGTCTGTTTGTCATGATATTGAATTTGCAAGGCTTAGTATTCTTCACTAGTACCCTGATTATTAACTATCGCCTGATCCATAACGGCAGTTGTATCTTCTTCAGCTTGTACCAGCTAGATACGTCCTCTACCTGGTTGCACTGCAAGAATTCCCGTTGTTTCAACTCTTTCAACCATTCTTATTATGTCAGTTATGGTCATCGATCCTCAATGAAAGTTTTTTTAACACCAGTATTCAAGAAGAGAAGCGCTGGCATTTTCATTTCACCAATAAGGCACATTCACATGGTGAGAACCACATGGACGGGTCATTTCTTTCAGATTGACTTGAATTCCCACAACCCTTACGTTTATCCTTGATATCTTGTCTCAAAATACACATATGTGCAAATTACATTATAAAATGCCGGCTCTCTGACTCAGAGGTATCGCGTCTTCTTTGTGTTCTGGGAGTCCCGGGTTCATGAATCGGTTTGGGCATAGATGTTCTTCTATGTGCTATCTGTGAGATGTGTGAATGTGCCCCCCTGTAAAAAGGGGCTGTGAAAGCAAATGTGGTGAGTGTGTAACTAAGTCGTACTGTTGGCGCTACTTAAAAAAGAAACACTTATTAGGCTTAAATCTACTGATGCTTTCGTCAACGGGGCTTGTCCAGCGCCATAAGTAACAACAATAACATTAAGACATTTCTAATCACAGCACCAAAAGTTTCCCTATTAGTTTTTTTTGGTACTATTCTTTTTGGCAAACTGAAATTGCATGCTTTTTATGCGCATGGTGGGCAGGTTTTGTTATGATTTGTTCATTAGATAGCACGCTGCAGGGCTCCGAACACCTCCCTTTATTTCTAAATCACCCTGCATATTACTACTTCTCAGATATTAAATGGTCTATATTATCCAATATTATATCATGTTTTGAGAACCATCTCTAATTCTGTGGGAAAATACAGGCAGCAATGGTAAATTTCTTTAATACTTTTCATTCTCTGTAAGTGAGTAGTCATGTTTCCCCGATTCAGTTGTAATTTTGTCTTGTATTCAGTTTTATTTCATACAAAAAGTTTAATTTTTTTTACCTCTGTTATCTCTGCCAGCCCCAGGGGCCAATTTTCTTCACCATTCGGATCTGTCGGATATAAGAATGTTGGAGCTCGATCTCCATGTCGAAAAAGCTGAAAAGGGAAATAAGAAATCACTTCAAATGATCATTCATTTTAAGATCTATTTTAATTAATCTATTCACATTTTATTTTATTTTCCAAAAGTACAGTAACACCTTAAAATTTTCAAACAAAGCTCAGAATCTATCTATTTGCAAAAGAGCAATTTTGTTATGGTGAACTCCAAATTCCATCGAATGGGTGTGATGGTAAGAAGTCCACCAAGCAAGACAATAGTAGTTGAACTTTATTAACTCGTTGCAGTACGAAAAATAATTACATGCAAAATTATTCACCTAATACAAAGATTTGTTTATTGCTATGAAAAATAAATATATATAATTCTTTTAAGTCGAATTTCTTTGAAAAATTAATCCTCATCTCTTAACCATTATGTAAGCGTTTTTAACAATTAAATTTGAAAAATAAATAAATAGAACGTCAAAATGATGCACAATCTTGAATGGTGAGTCAGAGGTAGCATTGGACCACAGAGGGTTAAATAGGAATAAATAAATAAAGTGTAGCTACCCTACTAAATGCAAACAAAGTATAACAAAATAGCACTCACAGTAAACAACAAATTCATACAAAATTCATATAATAATTAAAAATAGAAATCATAAAAACATTAAAAACACATTAAGTTTAATTAAAAGTTTACAAAAATGAAATAACATTAAAAACATATCAGAAATTAAAATGTCAAATAAAATTAATTTTAAAAATATTAAAAATTGCATTATAAATTTAATATACTAAAGATTCTCAATCTGTAAAATAATTAAAATATGAAAGACATATATCATTTACTTAAGATGCAAGTTCAAAAACTAACAAACAAATCGGCTGAACAAATGGATAAAAAATAATCAAAAACTACCTGTAGGTAACATTAAGCACAAGCTAAATTTTTATCAATACCAGCTTAAAAATTATGAAGATTTTTTTATCAGCATTAATGCTTATAATTTCAAACATTCAGAAATATTCAATCTGTATTCCTTAAATATTTTCTTTCTTAAATTCTTTCCTTTTCATATACATTTATTAAATGAAAATCACTTACCTCGAAACAATTCAAAGCAACCAATTCTTAAATACAAAGCAAATAAATAAATAAATTCATATGATTGTAAAGTTTCAATCAAATTTGAAAAAAAAAAGAAAGAATAAAACTGGAAGATTAAAGACAATGTAACAAATTTTCTCTTACTGCTTGCACTAGTATTAATGTAGTTTTTGGTTTTGTAAAGCATCTACGTGAGATTAGAAAAGTACTCAGCAATAATAGCTGAAATAATGACATATTAGGAAGGAAAAACGACAGAGAATTTTCTCAGCAAATATTCAGTAGAGTCCATTCACAATTCAAATTACTTTAGGTGACGATATTATTCCAATTTCACAGGTTTACCATTATTCCAATTTCACAGGATTTCGCATATTGCATTGAACTATGAGCAGTTGTTTCTATCATGGGATTTTCATTTTACAAGCAATGTCTTATCATTGATGTTTGAATGAGTTTAACCTTTTAAATTTTTTTTTGCTTATGTTACGACATAAAAAAAGGTTTAAAATAAGTTATGATTTGGTATAAAACAGAAGTGAATCGTCTAATGACCGAGATGTGACAAAAGAAAAAAAAAGAGTAAGGAATTTTGCAAATCACGATGTTGTACAAGAACTGAAATATTCAAATTGGCATCAAATTGGATTATCTATCTTCATATTATTAGAATTTACATTGGCAATAGGACGTGATTCAGCTTCTTTGATATCTAAGATCTATAAAATGATTTTGTTTTAAATAGTTTCGGTTTTTCGTTATAATTTTTATATTATTTTTCAGTGCTATTTTAAAAAATAAATTAATATAAATTTTTTAAGAATCACTTTTCACTTTGGTTAACAAAGAAACATTTTATTTTGGACATTTTTTATTAAATAATTACAATTAATATAAATATGTATATAAATATGACAGAATCACAATGTTAAACGGCAAAATAGAAAGCAATTTTCCTGGCAACTTCCCATTCTTCTTTCTATATATATATAGCGTTCGAACTAGCAGCCCAGGTTATGCGAATCCAACGCTCTACCAACAAGACTATCCCGACACGACAAATATGAAGAATAATTATAAAAGTGAACTGAACTGAACTTTCAACGCCAATTGTGACAATGCAAAATGCATGATTTTTCTACACCAGTTGGGAAACGCAATGCAGTTTAGAAATTTCTAATTTTCTTTTTCTGTTTTATTTTAATTCGGAAGAACTTCAAAAGGAATCCGAAAAATCTATTAATTAAAAATGTTTAATTTTAAATGCACCAAACATGAAAATAAACATAATCGTTTAAAATAAAAGGCCGAAAACATATTAAGCTTACCCTCATTAGTGTACGGTAAAAATAAACTGAATTCGTTACTTATTTGGAGACGGGGAAAGATTTGACGATTTTTGGGGAGAAAGTTAGTTTTCAATTAGTTAATGTACTTGAACTGGATTGGATGAATAAAATGTATTTTATTAACGATTGCAAAAGGTGAACAATATATTGAACAATAAAAATGGAACAACATATATA
>JAOUZG010043359.1:1439222-1472166 GCA_026289955.1 Argiope argentata | reverse complement strand
CACACACACACACACACACACACACACACACACACACACACACACACTGGTTATTACTTGTCTTAATTAATTTAAGTCATTAACTTAAAAAATAATATTTCTAAATGATAACTTGAAATTTGCGATCGTAGATTTCAATTGTTTATATATGTTAAATATATTTGAGTTATTTTACAAATATGCCTTAGTACAAATATTTAAGAGAGTATACAATCTTAATTACTTAAAATACTAATTGAAAAATAAAGTATGTTTAGATACTGCTGTCAAAATTTCCTGTTTGTTTTCATACTGATATGGAAATTTACAAAACTACTTCATACCAAATTTTAAACTATTTTTGTACTGTGTTATACCAGATTTGCTATGCTTCAAAATTTCGAGAATGTCTTTATTGATGCTGATCCAATTTTTACTACTCCTGGTATCATTTTGATTCTGGTATTTTGAACTTTTCAAGTAGGGAGATTTGGCTTAAAGTTCGACACAATATACATTTACGATATTAAAATGGTATATCAAATTCATTTTATCTAGATACTTATGTTTTGTAACCATCGAGTTCATTTATCGAATAATCAGATAAAACCCAATTTAGAACAGATTTTATTTCAATAAATTTTTGTCAAAATTTGACAGAAATCAACATATTAGTCTTAAGTGCATAAAGCAATTTTAATCTGAATAGAGGAAAGCTCTTTTGACAGACATACAGATATATAGAGGAAAGCTGCTGAGACTTACATACATAATTAAAAAAAATGCATTTTCCCGACTGATGGAGGTTGAGGTGGAGAGTTCTTCAAAAATTTGAACTTTTTGATGATTACCATACTTCCTATATTTCGTATATGAAAAATGAAGACAGGTATACAAAATACGTTTTTAATCTTCTTTATTATACTGTTACAGGCTGGCGAATGCTGCGGAAGCACACCGAAGTTGGTGACGTTTGAGGTGGAGTTTCGTGCCAGCCGGGTTGATTTGGCGAGGGTAATATTCTGGTAGCCCCCAGTGCGTTGTTTCGTGGGCTTTTGAGCGCGCGCTTGCTCGGCTATATAAGGGATGGGTTGCCGTAGTTTTGGCAGAGATTTCCTCTCGGAAGAGAAACATCTCGCTGGACTAGTGGATTACTTTTCTCGCTTGTTATTAGTGAGCTGTGTTTACGTTTGCTTTAAACGTTGTATATTTGAGCTCGCTGTGACTTACTGTTTGCTGTGATATACGATATCTGTTTTGCAGTCGGTGTTTATTGTTCGTAAGGCTTGTATTTACGTTGTTAGTGACTGTTGGTTGCTGGATTATTTTTTTATCTGAAGTTTTACTTTGTCAAGTCATCCTGTAAATAACTGTAAATAAATTTGTTTGTGCTGTCCTCAGGTAAAGTCCATTCAATCCGAACCCGCTACGCTAAAAACGTAAGAACACTACTAAAAGCGAGATACTCATGCGCAAGAATCTGAAAATAAAGATATGAGCACTTGAGGAATTGATGATCTTGCACATGTTCACTTTCATATTGCGAGAGAGAGAGGGGGTAACATCCATACTTGAAAGTATGTAATGAAGTTTAGTTAATTTCAGTTGGTTTTTGTTTATGTTAAGTTATGAAAATACACACTTAGCGCATAAAAGTAGTAAGTACTCCAATACTATCATACCAATACTTTATATCTTTACTCTATTAATACTATAATACTGTTACGTTTCTAGAGTAGCTCGGATTGAATGGACTTTACTTGAGGACAACACAAAAAATTTATTTACAGATATTTACAGGATGCCTTGAGAAAGGAAAACTTCGGATAAAAAAATCAATACAGCAATCATCAGTCACTTACAGCGTAAATACAAGCCTTACGCACAATAAAAACAGACTGCAAAAAAGCTATCATATAGCACAGTGAACAGTAAGTCACAGCTAGCTCAATAACACAACGTTAACAGCAAACGCAAACACAGCTCACTAATAACAAGAGAGGAAAGTAATCAGCTCATACGACGAATCGCCTCTCTTCTGTGGGAAAACTCTCAACTATCTGCCGGAGCAACGGCAACCCGTCCCTTATATAGCCGAGAAAGCGCGTGTCCAAAAGCACGCGAAACTTCATGTAAGATGTTACCAGACTATTCCTTTTGCTAAACAACCCGGTTGGCACGAAGCTCCTCGTCAAACGTCGCCAATTACAACCTGCTTCCACGGCATTCACCCGCCCGTAGCAATACTTTATACACTGAAGTGACAAAAGTCATGGGATGACTGTTAATATCGTGTCGGTCCTCCTTTTGCCCGGCGAAGTGCAACAACTCGACGTGTCATGGAGTCCACACGTCGTTGGAAGTCCTCTGCAGTAATATTGAACCATGCTGTCTGTATATATGTCCATAATTGTGAAAGTGTGGATGGTGCAGGAGTTTGGGCACGAACGGACCTTTCGACGATGTTCCATAAATGCTCGATGGGATTCATATCGGGCGATCTAGGTCATGCGCTGGAATTGTCCGGAATGTTCTTCAAACCAATCGCGAACAGTTCTGGCCCGGTGACATGGCGCATTATCATCCATAAAACCCCCATCGTTGTGTGGGTACGTGAAGTCCATGAATGGCTGCAACTGATCTGCTGCAGCTGAACATAACCATTTCCAGTCAATGATCGGTTCAGTTGCACCAGAGGTCCGAGTACATGCCATGTAAAAACAGCCCACACCATTATGCAGCCCCCACCAGCTCGAACAGTGCCTTGCTGACAGTTTGGGTCCATGGCTTCGTGGGGTCTGCGCCACACTCGAACTCTACAATCAGCTCGTAACAACTGAAATCGTGACTCATCTGACCACGCCACGGTTTTCCACTGGTCTAGGGACCAGTCGATATGTTCACGAGCCTAGGAGAGTCGCTGCAGGCGATGTCGTGCTGTCAGTAAAGGCCCTAAGCATAGTGGTAGGCACTCTCCTATAGGAACCAACGAGCCAACTCTAAGCACAGTGGTTACTCCCACTTAACAACCTATTGGACGGCTCTAGTATGACCACTTATAGAGCGAAAGGATAGAAATCACCAAATAGTCAGTGTTCCTCGGAGTTTAATGGATAAATAGTGACGTGAAGCCTCATATTAAGGTTACAGCACCCATCAGGTATTACAAAATGCTCGCTTCTGTGCGTACGACTCGACAAAGTAATGGTGGGAGCACGAGCTCCAGCTACAACTGCCACCCCACACTTGTTTGTTTCAAATTGTTTGAGATTTTCTTAACCAACGAATTTATTAGCCATTTCCAGCTAACGCAAAGTCTAGGGAAAGATTACCCAAGCTCCTAAGGATCATTATGGCTTCCAAAAGAACCACCCAAAGCCAAGAACGCTCCCCAAAGGTCCAAGAGGCCATCTTGCTCATCGAAAAAGGGCTACAACCTCTAAGAGCCAGGAGACTGTCTACCTCTTCCATTTCCTCTGACACCTCGTCTGTGATCTCCCTGGCCTCCACAGACACCCTGGTCAACAGCAACATCTCAACAGTCGAAATTCTGCAAAAGCTCAGAGAAATAATCAACGGAGGCACCACAACCACAACCAACGGAAAAACCAGATATAGGGCTTATTTAAGAACCGACTTAGCAGGCAAAGCCAACAACTTAATGGACGCCCTACAACACAAAATCAATCTCCTAGAAGAGAGCCAAGAACCTTCAGCTATTACTAATCAAGAAAAATTAGACAAGGGGACAAACACCCCAGAGGGAACAAGTAACCAAACCACCGATCAATCATCCGAAACAACCTCACCAATGGATGATGACACGACAATCCAGCTAACATCAAGGCACGCCCCAAACAACAAGACCTCCTACGCTGAAGCGACCAAAAAGAAGATGGTCCCAACAACAGTCCTATTATATACCTCCAACAAAGAAGAAGAAAGGGACATTGCCACCATCTTAAAAGAAGAGCTCCCATCAGCGAAAGACCTCAAAATTACAAAGATCAGAAAAATCAATAATAGGGGAATCGCCATCGACTGCCCGACGGCCCAAGACAGAACTACCATCATTAGCCACATAATAAGCAAACCAGCCCTACAAGAAAAAATTAAACCAATAGAGGTTGAACCAAAACAACCAAAACTAATAACCTACGGCTATCACCCCGACACCAAGAAAGAAGAAGTGGAAGAAGACCTCAGGAACAACTTCTTCTCTCAATCAGCCAATAACCTTAAAGTCCTCTTCTCCAAAAGAGGTAAGACAGGAAAACTGCACTGGGTTTTCCAGGCCCCCTCCAACATCTGCCAGGAAATTAGGAGGAGAAATAGAATGATCACCTTCCAGTGGGAAAACCACAGAGTTGAGCCCTTCCATAGCTTCCGCAGATGCTCAAAATGCCAAGCATTTGACCACACGGCCTCCAACTGCAAAACAAAGTTGCAATACTGTGCCTTCTGTGCGGGAAATCATAACCTCAACAAATGCACCAGCAAATCACCGAAGTGTATCAATTGCATGGAGAACAATCACTTCAATAAAAGAAAAAACCCAGTCAATCACCCATCCAACCACCTAGATTGCCCAATATTCGCTTTCAAATCTTCGGCAGCAAAGAGAGCAACAAACCAACTCCTATTTAAATAAACAACAAACCCTTCTTCTTTAGAATGTCCGCAACTCCAGTAGCCCATAGTTCGTTTCCAACCTCGCTAAAAATCTTACAAATCAACCTAGGCAAGGCCAAAGCAGCCACAGACATGTTGATACAGACAGCAGCCAAACTAAAACCTGACATAATAGCCATTCAAGAACCCTACCAACATCACGAAAAAATCCAAGGGCTGCCAAACTCTTGGACAGTACTCTCCTCTACAACAAGAAAAGCCGCCATAGCCATTCCTTCAAACAATATCAAAACAGCATTCATCTCCTCTTGCGAAAACTCAATAGCCATCAAGCTCCAAACTTCTCCAACTCCTACAACAATAATTCAGCATACTCCTCTCCCATAGCCAATATCCAGTCAACCCTCCAGGAGATCCAAGAAACCATCCTCGCCTTGCCTGGGGAAAGAATCCTCCTGCTCGCGGATCTTAACGATCACAATGTCCTCTGGGGATATGGAGACAATGACCCAAGAGGAAATCAAATCTTGGACTTTGTTCTCGCGAATAGCCTCTATATCGCCAATCACCAAAATGCACAACCTACATTCACCCATTGCGGTACAAAGGGTTGGCCTGACCTTTCCATCTGCACGCAAAACCTCATCCCTGATCTCCACAAGTGGGAAGTTCTCGAAGAGCCGTCCCTCAGTGACCACAAATATATAGAAATTATACTAGATACCACAATAGAAACCTCCAACCTCCAAAGATTCAAAACAAAATACGGCAATCACAAAAAACTGATACATCACCTAAGACCTTCAATACCCAACATTTTAAATACAATAGCCCGGTGCACCAACCACCAGCAATTAAATGAAGCAACTATAAAATTACAAAGTATCATAATAACTGCCTGCAAAAACTCCTACAAAATGAAGAAAACCAATGGAACCCAACAGCCACAATGGTTCAAGAAAGAATTAGAAGCAGAAAAAAATAGATTAAAGGCACTGAGGAGGCGGGCTCAAAGATCTGGTGACAACAGGGAAGCAGAATTCCTTAGATTAAAGAAAGAAACTCCTACCTACATGAAAAAGATCAGACATGCTAGGAAAGCAGGATGGAAAGGTTTCTGCGGTCAGGCTAACAATCCGTACGGCAAACACTATAAAGCTGCATTCAGGAAAGCAATAACACCTAGTCAACTCTTCGTTGCAGAAGGCAAGTCAAGCTTGGGAGGACTCCCAACCAACCAACTCCTAAAAGCTCCCAACCAACTCCTAAAAGAGATTTTCCCCGAACCCATGCCAGCCAACAACGCAGCAATGCAAACAACCAACCACCAACGAAACCCAGACGGCATTCCATTCTCCCATCAGGAAGTCACAACTGTCATCAAAGCCCTTCCTAAAGGCAAAGCCCCTGGTCTGGATGGCATTGATAACATCGTCATCCAGCAAATTCACAACCACTTCCCACACCTTTTCACGAAGTTCTTTAACAAATGTCTCTCCCACCATAAATTTCCAGATCCATTTAAAATAGGCAACATCATTTTAATTCTAAAACCAGGTAAACCAACAAATGATCCCACTTCATATAGGCCAATATTTCTACTCCCGACAATAGGTAAAGTTCTTGAAAAACTTCTGACCCAAAGGCTAACTTATCATCTAGAAACCAACAATAGAATCAGCTCAAAACAATATGGATTCCGTGTGGGGAAGTCGGTTGACATGGCCATTGACAACCTGATGGGCAAAACTGAAGAGGCCAAAAGTCTAAAGCACCACATTCTTTTCTTTTCGATTGATATCAAGGGAGCGTTCGATAATATACAGCATCAAGCCATTGAAAAATATCTCGAAGACAGCAATAGCCCTAGCAATATAACTAAAATTTTCAAAGACCTCCTAAAAATAGAAAAATAGCCCTAAACACCGCCGAGGGACTAGCCACGAGGGACCAAAGACAGGGTTGCCCACAGGGCTCCTGTAGCGGACCTGCACTCTGGAACTTGGTGGCAAACGATATCCTAGAGCAAGATCTCCCCACCAACACCCACCTTCAGGCGTGTGCTGACGATTTTGCCATAATCTCCCATGGCAGGACCAAAAAAGAAGTCGAAGAGCAAACGCACAAGGCAATAGATATCTTCTACCAATGGGCGGACAAAAACCAGCTAGAAATCTAAACCAATAAAACCAACTTCATATTTATAAGCAACCTAGTTAAAGGGCCAACAATTAAATTCAAAGGAACCTCAATCAAAAGACTCCAAGCCATTAAATATCTAGGGATTTTCATAGATGACAAATTAAACTGGAACGCTCACCTAAGGTATCAATCGAACAGGGCTGCAATACTCCACCAAAACCTTCTAAAAATAGCCGGAAAAGCATGGGGAATAAAATCTTCCCACAGGAAAATCCTCTATCTGACAGTAATAGAGAGAATGCTGGCGCATGGAGCAGCAAACTGGTGCACCAACCCCTCGGAGAGGATGAAAAGGAAACTGTCTGCAATCCAGCGCCCATTCCTGTTAGCCATCTCGAGAGCCTACCGAACAACATCAACCGCTGCCCTCCAAACCATCTTAGGGCAACCTCCCCTCTACCTCCAACTCCAGAGAGAAGCGAAGACGGTTGCATTGGCAAGACTGCGGAAAAAACAACCCAATGATCTGAACATCAAACCGGAGGACATCGAAGAGCCCATAAAGGCTTGGACCACCCACCCATCTATATCTCTCGCACAGCACCAGACCTCACTAGAAGATGGTGGCCCCCTGGCTCAACAACACGGAATATTCACAGACGGCTCCAAAACAGAAGTAGGAGTGGGAGCAGCCTTCTGCACCCTTATTGATGGAGAAATCTCCCAGACTTGGAACTGCAAACTGGCCCCCCACAACTCTGTCTTCCAGGCGAAACTCTGGGCCCTGTTTAACGCCACGCATCATGCTAGCAACACAACAAGAGAAACCACAATCTATGTGGACAACAAGACTAGCATCCTAGCTGCATCAAATCCCAGAACAACCAACTTGATTGCCAGGGAAACATTCCACATCCTCTCCTCCAACTCTAACATCAGGGTCCACTGGATTAAAGCGCATGCAGGCCACCCAGGAAACGAGGCAGCAGACTCTCTAGCTGCCAACTCAGCAAATCAGGTCTCTCTACCAATGCCAATCTCCTTCATCAAGTCATGCCTCCGTAGGACCATGATGCAGGATTGGCAGATCGAATGGATGAGGGAGACACAGGAAGACTAATCCACCATCTTCTCCCAAAGGTCTCCCTCCGACTTACCCCCTGGAGAAGGGAAGAGGTCATTTTCTTTTCTGGCCATGGTCCTTTCCCCTCCTACCTGAAAAGATTTCGACTCCAGGAACACCAGTCCTGCCCCTGTGGCGAGCAGGGCACTCCTCTGCACTACGCGACGGAGTGCATCCTGACCTCCTCATACCACCTCAGGAAACCAGCCACAGCCCACCAACAGACATGGTTCTCTAGAGTTGCTGCTAACCCTCTCTCCCGGCTCAAGATTTCCAAGATGGTCCACTTTCTACACTCGGAGGCCGATCTCTTCCGGCTCTAAATCCAACACCAACGACAGCAGTTCCAGTTCCAGTTTAGACAGACTACACCTCCAAGCCTCTCCAGCCCCAGCCCATGACTTCAGCAGCCAACCTAACCACATTAATCCATAGTTTAAGTTATTTTACTGCATTAATTTTTTTAATTTATTTTTTTTCACCTCATGCTCAATATTCCATCTTAGTTCCCATCAACGGTCTCAAGCTTGTGGGTGACCGCATCTGTCATTCATCAATGTAAAAAATGTTAAAATATCTAATTTAAATTTTCGCCAAACCATAACCTACTGCATAAACTTAAAAAGAACCGGCCCCGAAATCTGTGGTGGGGCTGCAACTGTAGTCAACGATGTAAATACTTGTATATTCTCTTTTTGTTCATCTTTTTTGCTTCTTTTTAATCTTCTATTGTTTTTATTATTTTTGCCTTTACAGTCCCATCTGTGTGCCTAAATTGTATATATCTTTGTTATTGTGCTCAATGTAATATACCTTTGTAACCAAGTTTTTTTTGGATCCAATAAAGTTGCTCGGGGAGCGACTTCTGGTGTGGGACTTAGTGGGATTCCGTAGAGGCAAAGTTCAACTCTTCCTCTCCATGTCCAACAAACTGTTTGAATGATCTCAAAGATCATAGTTGCAGGGGCATGGAGGGGTGTTATGTCAGTAAAGGCACTCGAGTCGGTCTTCTACTGTCATAGCCCAAGGAAGACCAATTTCGCCTCACAGTCCTATCAGACACGTCCCTCGTACGTCCCACATTGGTTCCTGCAGTTATTTGACGAAGTGTTGCGTGTCTATTAACATTGGCCATTCTACACAGACGTCGGCGGTCTCGGTCGTTAAGTGCAGGTGGTCGCCCACTGCGCTGTCCATGATGGGATGGGATGCCTGAAATTTCATACTCTCGGCACAGTCTTGATGCTGTGGATCTTGGAATGTTGAATTCACTAACGATATCCGCAATGGAATGACCCGTGCGTCTATCTCCTACTAAAATTCCACGTTCAAAGTCTGTTAATTCTCGTCGTGCCGTCATAAATCACGAAAAACCTGTTCACATGAATAACTTGAACACAAATGAAAGCTCTGGAAAACGAACTGCGCATTTATACTTTTAAGCTGCAATACTACTGCCATCTGTGTATTTGCATATTGCTATCCCATGACTTTTATCACTTCAGTGTATCTTTTGTACTGAATAATAAACTAATGAAGTCTAAAATAATGATGCTTCATTACTATTAAAAAAAAATACAGCTTAATGAAAAGAAAGGCAATAAAGAATTTTTAATTCATTTTTATTTTTTAAAAGTCATTTTACATACAAACAAGTTTTTGTAATAAATTGTACTTTAAATTATCCCTGATTATTTTTCCTGAAGAAAATATAAGCAATTTGACTTGATAATCAGATGCTTATGAATCTGGATGGGGTAGTCTTTGGAGAATTCCCTTCTTTCCATCCAATAATACATAATCCCCTAAAAATATGAAAAACAACAACAACAGCACCATGAAATAAATGTTAATCAATGATTAAATGATCGATAAATAGTCTTTGTTCTGATTTAGGGGGGAAAATTACCTGTCTTAAATCTTTTCGTAGCACCTTGCAATCCCACAACGCAAGGCAAACCATATTCACGACTAACTACAGCACCTACAGAAGAAGAAAGGTATTGCAATAAAAAAATAGGGTAAGACTGGAAGCCAAAATTAATATTTTTACAAGGCAAAATCCTTGAAGTAAACTTAAAAAGTCTGAATTTGAAGAAAAACATTTATCGAGTTTTATTATTAAGTGAGAACATGACACTGTTTTGATTTGAGAATTTTTTAATCATGTGAGAACATGATGTTGTTTTGGTTTGAAGTTTTTGAAGCCTCAAAATATTTAGGTAACAAATTGACAATTTATCGCCCTTTACTGCAATGGTTGCTTCGCATCGTCTCCTCATACTCAGCACTAGATTGTCCAGCAGTGTTTGAGGTAAGAGTGTCCATTCCTCAATCAGAATCTGTCAGTTGTTGGGTGTTCCCCGGAGGATGTAATAGTGCCGTAAGGCGTCTTCCCAAAGCATTCCACACACATGTGCTATGGGATTTGAATCAGGGGAACACGCTGGCCAATCCATTTTACTAAAATCTTCACTTTCCAGTAGCTGCTGAACAGCAGGAGTCCGATGTAACTGTGCATTATCATTCATAAAAACGAAATCTGCTCCAATAGACGCGCATGGTGAGGGATCACCTCCTGACAATAGTGATCGTCGGTTGCAGAACCTCCATCAACAACTTGGAGTTCAGTTCTCCAGTTCAGCATATTGCCTCCCCAGACAACAACTCCATCGCCCGATGTTACTGGGATAAAAACGTGTCCCGACCTCTCTCCAAATCAACTGGCGTCGAGAATCGCTTGTAGCACTAAAACGAATCTCATCCGTAAAGAGGACATAACTCCATTGATGAGATGTCCAGTTTTTGTGCTCTTTGCACAAATCTAAACGGCGCCGCCGATCACCAACTTTCAAAGGAATACAGTTTTCAGGACGACGGGCAAATAGACCACCTTTGTGAAGGCGTCTAGACACAGAAAACCGCTACACTTGTCGTCCCTTTGCTGTACACAGTTGCTGAGCAATAGCGCTTGCTGACTGGTTTCGGCCTCTTTTCGCCTGCAGGACGATATATCTGTCATCCCTTGCAGTTATTTTCCTGGGGCGGCCACTACAAACCTTTTAACAGCTATAACTGTGGTTTGGAAGGCTTTCAAAGTGCGCGAAACGACATTTTTGTTGATTTCTAACTCTTCAGCCCCGCTGGTCACACTACGCCCCTCTTCCAATTTTCCGATCATTCTTCCAAGTGTGAAATAGTCCAGGTGATTTCTTTTAGCCATATTTCACGATAAAACTCATTAACATTTGCAGCGAATGTGTTTAATTGTGTCTTCATTCTTCCTTTTATTATAGTCTTGAGCTGCGAACGCCAAGCACACGCGTTTTGCTTACGCTCACGTCACCTGTGACGTTTCGTTTCTGATATTTGCATGTGCATGACCCTTTTTCTTAATTACGTGTTCATTGTTCTGAACGCAAGAACTCCTTTTCTGCAGTTTCAGGCCTATCTGCTTAAAATTTACTTTGTTGCTTAAGTTTTGCACACCAGTGTAGAAGACTAGAAATTAATCAGCGATAAAAATCGCCAAGAATGATAAGATGGATGCTATAAGAGAGTTGAATTATTTTACAAATTTAAATAGTTCGTACATATTGTGTGCTAATTTCATGAAAGTCATTTCATGAGATAAGACCTTTGTTAGAGAGTAAACAAGAAAGTTTTCGGGAGACCCAAAATTGGATTTTCTGTCTTTGTTTTTTTTCTTCCTTTAGCTGTGCAGATTACGATTCTATTGTTTGACATTCCGAATTATTTCAGTGGGAATAAACCTGTTTCTAGTCACCAGTTATGCTTTTATGGCTTACGATTTTCTTTGATGCTTTCCACCAGATGTGTTACTACCCAGTTTTCTTATTTGGTTATGGCTGAAATCTACTTGGACTTTGAGTTATTTATTTCTAAAGTCAACTCTAATTCTAACTCTTTCTTTTAAATAATACAATTTTTAAGAATTTTTTTTAAAAAAAGGTGAATTTTAATTTTTAAATATCTATAATTAAATCGAAGAAAATAGCAGAATGAAAACAGAAAGTTACCATGAGAAATGAGTCCACCAAGTTCTGTCACAACTCCGGAAATAATTGGAAAATAAGGACTCCAGCCAATGTCGGTACAGTACGTGATTAAAATTTCACCCGGCTGCAATAAAAAAATTGTAGAATCTTCGTATTATTCTCTATTAATCCTCATGAATTATCGTGAAAAGTATAAATATAGACAAAAAGATATAACAGCTAGTTTATTGATTTGAGTTACTAAGTTGACAATCCGAAATTTAGACTCTCCGACGCGCACATAGGCACACGGAATAAACCATAAAACTAAATGACCAGACTGCTGTAGCAACAACACTAATGGGAGCTGTGGCTGAGCCCTAAGGCCCATCACCGACTACGGTACAACCCTTCCAGTAGGAAGAGCGTATCGTCATCAATGGGAAGAGCTTAATCCCCACCTATTTGTCTACCCTCCAGAGTGTTGAGATTCAAACACTATGCTGGAAGCATCTCATCTTCATTTTAGAAAAAACCTCCCCTCCCCCTGGGGAAGAAAATTGAACATATCCTTTTCTCTCTATATGTTACCATATAAGGCTAAAGAGGGATGGATGTCCATTTTCAAATAAAAGGCAATAGAATAAAGAACTAAGAGGAAAAGTTAAAAAATTTTAAGTATTAAAAAGATTTGAAACATGATCTCAAATATTACAATAGTTTAATTAGTGCAAATTTGGAAGAAATAAAATCTTATAACACTTGTAAAACAGGCGAAACCGTTATAAAGAGGAATATAAAAGCAGGGTGATTCTTTATTAAAGTGGTATTTAGGATAAAATAATCAATAAACGTTGTCAATTTTTTAACAGTATTGAATTCACTATACCTTGAGGTGCGAGGCTTCTTCTAGTGCCATGGCTACTCTGGCATATCCTTTGGCGACACCTTGACTCACTGGAATGCCTAAGATTCAGAACGAAAATGTTAACCCGTGTATATTAAAAAAAATATTATAAAAAAATTTAAGTCAATGCTAAATAGGTTAACAAAGAACAATTTTATTTTAGTAATCTTTATTTAAATAATTACAATTAATATAAATATTTTATCAAAAAGTTACTGATTTTCGCACGAAGTGAACTCTCATTCTTCACCTTCACGCGAAAAATATTGAGATCCGTGAATTTTACCGCTTGAACTCGAGACATTTGATTTCAACTTTCATTAAAAACTGCTAAAACTCTACTTAAAGTATTGAAAATTATAAAAATTTAATTAATGAATTAATATTTAAAGAAACTGTATTAAAATCATGTGCCACCCATTACAAGTTTTAAAAAATTGTATTTGAACTTGAGTAGACGAATAAAAATTATTTTATAGACGATTGAGAATTTTTAACGATATCTATAAATAGAAAAATGAATCAAAAATAGAAGTAAACATGAGTAATAAATAATACGATATTGAAAATAGTAAAAAAAACCTAAAGAAATAAAATAATAATAATAATAAAAAAAGAAATCCGGCCTGGTAACTTTTTCAAGGGTCACCACCTTAAAATACCACTAAAATGAAATTTGACCTTTGAGAAAGTCATCAGACCGGATTTGGTTTTTTGATTTCTTTAGGTTCTTTACTATTTTCAATATCGCATTATTTATTTCTCACTTTTATTTCTATTTTTGAATCACCTATGTTCCACTATGTTTTTAGGAATAGCAGCATACGCGCGCTCTAAATACATTTGTGCATCTCTTTAATTTAATAATTAAAATGACAAAAATGACAATTTGTAATGTATCTCTTATAAAATTGTTTCTTTGTTCTTATATATATATATATATATATATATATATATATATATATATATATATAGCAGGAATTTAATACGTTTTATTCACTTGGGATAACTAATTACAAATTAAAACATTATTCATTATAAATTTAAATTACAAAAATTAAAATGTATCATGTCAGAACATAATTTCCTTCACCACGTGCTCGTGTAAGTGAAATTATATTTTTATTTATTTAAATTGTTTCATTGAATGAGTCACTTTAGTATTGCAAACGATCCAAAAAAACTTTGCCTCGTATTTATTTTTTTTTAAAAAATCAATTTCTTATTTATTTCATTTCGTATAATCACGTGCTCAAAATGACATTTTTCTAGGTTGTATTTTCTGTAGTCTTAAACTTATTTTTTTTAATCAAAGCTTTTGTAAATGCAATGGCAACGCGTTATTAAAAGCTGATTTTTTGAGATGCTCGTGCAGATAATAAAATTTCAATTTTTCACCTACGGATTATTGTTGATGCCAAAAACTTCATTCCAAAAACAACATATCTTTCTGACATAATAACCGAAGTGTTCTTCCTTGAAATTTATTTGCTTTGAAATTGTCGCACCAGAAGCTGAATATAGCTGACGAGACTGGATGTGTCTTATCTGTTTCTTTCGGCAGATACTGATTCATAGAACCAAAAAGTTGCCAAAAACAGAAAGTTAATAAAATACACTTTAATGTTACTTTAATCCAGTATACTATGACACATACCCAATTCAATAAGTGTGATCTAAAGAGATCTAACGTCTGGTCACTTTTATATAAAATATTTTCACAAATAAGTAGAATTTACCTTTCATACTTAAATCTGCAATATATTCATAAGTATCTGCTGATTCATCTTCTTCGTTAATCTAAAACATAAACAAATTATGTTACTTACAGTAATAATTCATGTGAACCCAATTTAAATCAAAAATTCATAAAGCAGACTTTTTGATAAATAATAATTCTAAATAAAAATTAATGTAGTAAATACAAACTGGTTTTGGAAGGCCTTGCATTATTTCTGGAAATTTGTAGTTATCAACAACTGGAAATATTTTCTTGCGATAATTTGCCCTGTGAAAATACAAATAGTTATATTTGCAGAATTTTAACATAATTGTGTTTATAGAAGCCCTTTCATGACTAGTCCGCCCTAACCGACCGTGCTCATTCTGTACTGGTTGTGCAGTTTTTGTTTCTAATGAAGTGTTAGGATTTAAGGGATAGACTTCTTTGACGATAGTTCGCTTTATATTTTGTACTCTTCGTTTGAGACAGTAACTGTCCCGCTAGTATAGAATTTGCACGATCGATTTGGGGTAGCAATGAAAGCGTTAAAACATGCTAAAATAAAAGACCTTTTATAAAAGTTTGTTCCCAATTATAAAATATACAAAAGATAAAGTTAATTAAAAAATTCCTTTAATTAAAATTAAAATATTATCAAATTCAAAAATAATTTTTTAATAAAAAAAGTACAAGAAATATTCTGCTAGAAAACATTCATAATGAAACAAAGTTGAAAGGGAAAATATACATTAAAAATTGGCTTTTTCTAAAAGTCAGAACAAGTTTTAAGAGAAAATTGAAGTCAGTTTGAACAGGGCCCGATTTAGCCTAGTTGGGGACAGGGGTAAAAACTTCTTTGCCCCCCCCCTGCTTCACTACTTGTAATGAAGAACATTCATTAAAGAAGGAAACGTAAAATAATATTAAAATTCGATTTAAGGGGCCCCAATTATGTGGGGGCCCGGGGCAACTGCCCCGCATGCCGTTGCCTTAATCAGGCCCTGACCATCAAAGCCCTTGTACAGAGATGTCAATTCAGATTATGCCATAGTCACTCGACAAAAGTAATTATGGAGTCAATTTAATATCTAACTTTATAATGTATGAACTGTTTGTTAAAGCAAAATGTCTTTCTCTAACCTGTGAGGCGTATTATGAATCATAAAATTAAATTTATTCAGGTATTAAATTTATTCAAAAATTAAATTTATTAAAATTAAATTTGAATAGCATCATTTGATCACGAGTTCAGCCCACTAGATCTAGAACATCACCCAGATTAGCAGGGACCATCTAGGGAATGTGGAGGGTGTAATGTATCCTAATCCCAAAATAAGAAATAAATGCTCACTTTTGTGGAAGTTAAGCAGGTTAATTTCCTGGTAAATGTGTAATATACATTTTTAACAATAGTAAAAGGGCATAAGATAATGTTATTGGTTGGGATAGACACTGAATAGTAAAACTCTCAACATTTACATACGGAAAATAATAGTAATGCTAAGATTGGAAATAATTGGAAAAATCATTTTGGTGATAACTAGCCATCATTCTATGAAAACTTTCTTATATATTTTGGAATTAATATACAATATTCTTATCATGTTGAGAGTGTATGGATTTTTCTAAAGTGATACAATAGGAAAAAATGAAGGCGTGTTTAAATGCATTTTCTTTCTTTATTAGGCCTATAATTTAAAAACCGATAAATAAATTCTTTAAAGTTGTTAAAGTCATAATGTTGTGTATCCCAAATATTAAATAATTATACATCATGCGCTTTAGACCTTTTCCAACATGCAATCAGTATTTTTAAATAAATACAATTTTCATAAATTTATTTAAAGTTCCTTTTTTTGAGTCCCGTCTTAAAAAATATTTCAAGGCCCCCAAACTTTCTTTGCACTAAGATAGTTTTCAGAGGTGGGCAGTCCTAAAAAGCCATTATATAAATCGGAAAATAATAAATAATTTACCTTGAAATGAGACTCGGTGACCTAGTCTCCAACAAATCTTCGATTTCTTCGATTGTGAGAAAGAAGGTAAGTTCTTCATCCGGCAAACGTCCTTCTGATACCATCAACTTTCCAAGATGTCTGAAACCTTTCCTCCATTGATGATAGGATTTTATGGTCAAAGACTGCAATTAAAAACAAAACAAAACAAGATAGTTAAGATGGTGACTGTAATTCCATTTGATTTAGCATATCTCAAAAGAAATCTATGATTAAAAGATAAAGAAGCGAAAATTTTGATAAAGAAATCTTGAGAGCCTGAACTAAAAGTCTGACTTCTGTAATAAATGAAGATGCATTAGTGAAAGAGGTTTTAGAGCACCTGAACAGAAAGTCTGACTTCTGAAATAAATTAAGATACGTTTGTGAAAAAGGTTTTTAAATACCTGAGCTGAAAATCTGACCTCCGTAATAAATGAAAATATGTTTGTCAAAGAGGTTTTAGAGCACCTGAACAACAGTATGACTTTTTTAATAAATAAAGATACGTTTGTCAAAGAGATTTTGGAGCACTTGAACTGAAAGTCTGACGTAATAAATGAAGATATGTCCTAGTTGTGTTTCAATAGGAGAAACTATTTCGATTGCAGAGAACTATTTGCCGGTAAAGGTCAACCAATTTTTAAATAGAGCTCTTTGAAAATAGTACAAAGAACAGAACTCAAGATTTCCTTTATCCAATTCATGACATTTACTTTATCCAATCATTTTCTTAGTTAACGTTGTTTGCATTTTATGTTCTGCTAATAACTGTTGAAATGTTTGATAATTATTATACTTGGAGACAAGGTGACATTTTTTGAGAATCTAAATTCGTATCTCTTTCCGATCTGGTTCTTTGAATTGTTTTATGCAAATAAAGCTGATTAACCTGCACTTCCGTGCTCGGTGGGGGTTGCTTTGCGGCAGCTCATCGTTATATCCGAATGGCTTCGGCCGGGACGAATTATACCTATGCCATTTATCCAATTCATGAATCCCCGGGGGTGACCTCGTAATTGGGGATGAGATGCTTCTGGTATGATGGTTGTATCTCGACAACCCGATGGGTATGCTAATAGGTGGTGGTTGGACTCCTCCCATTAATGACGGGACGTACTTCCTTCGGGGAGGGTTGTGCCGTGGCCGGTGATGGCCATTAGGACTCACCTATGGTTCCCGCTAATTGCTGTTGCGGCGGTCCTGTCATTCAGTTTCTATGGTTAATCCGTGTGCCTTCGTAGCGGGTCGGAGAGTCTGTTCTACGACTTATCCAATTCATGATTTCTTCTGATTAAATTTTTAATCGAATAGATCGCTGGTGAATTCCTAATTCTGAATGTGCTATATTTTTGAAAATCAGATAGTTATATTTTTCAAAAACATCTTTACAAAAATAAGAGATTAAAATCAAATGCGCAAAGACGATTAGAAAAGGAAATGGTTATAGATACTAAAAACGTTAATGAGTCAAATAATAATGTTTTTAATTTAATTTTTTTTGCTTCAAATAATCGTAGAAATATTGCGCTATCTATTCTAAATAAGCAACCAGCTTCAAATAAAGGCAAATTCAATTTCTTTAATTATTAAATATAAGCCCATAATATTGATATAATATTCGTCCACAATATTTATGTTTAAATAAATTCTCAGTTTTAGGAATTTAATTACAACGAGTCATATATTGATTCTTAATTTTTTTCAAAAATATCGGTAATACTACAAGTCAAAATTTAGTAAAAGAGTTTAGAAAAAATATCTGAATTAATGATAAACAAATATTATTTCTCAAAAATATATTTTATAATTATTTTTTAAAGAGTATGAATTAAATTAACTAACCAAGTTTCTAAAAAATATGCAAGAACTCTTAAACAAAAAATTCTTACTTTTCCAGCCTCTCTTGCTCTTACAGCTCTACGGCAATTAGGCAAAACAAACCTCAGTAAGCACCTGAAATGTTTTTTCAAAGTTATATAACTAAAAAACAATAACAACAGGAAAAGCCTTTTCTTTAATTCAAAAGGAAAGTAATTTTAATTAGGAATCAAATAATCTTGATGATCGAATAATTTACGACTTCTCACAATTTATCTTTCTTCCCCTTAATTAGTTTTCACTATAGCATAGAATCTTGATGCAAACGTATTATATATTACTTTTACTCTCCAACAATAATATTAATTATTTTTTTCTCCAAAAATAATACTAATTATTTTCTTCTCCAACAATAATACTAATTATTTTCTTCTCCAACAATAATAATAATTATTATTTTTTTCTCTTATAAATACTTTCCTTCTCTCTTTTTAAAGTATTAAAACAAACCTCATTAGTAAATGAAAGTTAATTTTTGTATAGTATTATTTGAGAATCAGGAACTTTAATAAATTAAGAAAAAATAAAGAAGCTTGACACCAACTTTTGTTCACTGTTTGAACAAAATTCATACTTATTGTTAATGTATTTTCCTTTAAAAGAGTATAGCATATTTAAATGTAATGTTAAAATAACGTTTTTCATAATATACGATTTATCTTTTGGGGAAGATTTTAGCTGCGCATCTGCTGAATAATTTGCATTTTGTACTCTAATACCTGTATCCAGCTTTAAATATAATACCCAAGTTATTAGATATAGAATAAACGCAGATATAAAGATACAAAGAAAATTACATTTCATTAAAGTATTTTTCTCATTAATGGTAGACTGAAACATAGAGATATCGAATTCTCAAATTAATTTTTTAGAGATTACAATATTTTCTCGTCTGTATATATTTTATACGTGCAAATTATGATTTTGAACAATTATGAAAAAGTTAAGATCATATATTATATTAAAGTTTATTGATTTTAAAAGATTATTTATTCAATAGTGTAGCGTGAGTAAATTTAGATTTTCTCCATTTAATATATCATAAAATTTATGTTATACATTTTATTATTACAACATTCTTGTTTTTAAAATTTCTATATCAGTTCCGAAATTTGAAAACTAGCAAGGCATTGAATTCACACAATATGGACCTAAAGTTACAGGTAAAAAATATGATTGTGGTTTTTTTTAAAAAAATTACGATTAAAAAATTAGCATTAATAAAAATTAGACATGCCATCCATTTCATTTTTATAAGATCTATGCAGCATAACCATGCACACTATATTAGATTAAATCTTTGAGAACTACTGTGATGAAAAAAAATATGGACACTTTTAGGCACTATATTAAAGTTTCTTTGGAGAGAATTCTCTTCCCCAACATTCAAAATAAGATTTTTATTTATTTAATTTTTTATTATTCTATTAAAAACTCTTATAAAAATAAAATAGGAGTATCAACATATTTGAATCCAATCATCTTCACAAGAAATGATTATAGTAACTTAAGTGGAAAAATGTTTTAATGAAAACTGATAAAGAAAAGTAAATATCAACAAAATCAAAATTCTTTCATGAAATGTTTGCTAGAGCTGTTAACCTGTGAGTAAACAATTGTAACAATAAACTTTTAGCTACATTAATCTGGAACCAAATAAAATAAACACCATTTAAAATTTTCGAAGGAAAATTAAACTACTATACTTGTTTTAACAAGCTCTTGAATCACCAAATTAAATAATTGTTTAAAAAAACGCAAAACAAGCCACGAATTCTCAAAACAGTTGGAGTAGTAGGTAGGTGCCTATTTGATAAATGATTCTGTAAATCTTTTTTTTAAATCGTTTTTAATGGTTTTTAGATTGACTAGTTAAACTTTCTTATTTACGTAGACTAGAGAAAGAATCGCAATCATATCAATGATTAAAATGAAATCTTCTATGCGTATTTCAATGTATCACATCCGAGCATCATTTCTTGAACGGCCAAGCACCACGTGCTCGTGCGAGTTAAATTATATTTTTATTCATTTTTTCATTCATTCATTTTTTATTCATGGTTTCATTGAATGAGTCACTTTAGTATTGCCAACGATCCAAAAAACTTTGTCTCGCATTTATTGTTTTAAAAAATATCCCATTTCCAATTTATTGGGTCGTTCGAAAAGTAATTTCGTTTTTTCTCGACAAAGGATTTAATTGTATTTTTTTATTCCAACTTCACACTTAAGATGTATAATCATTGTATGTTTTGAGAGGTGATATAGCAATACTTGTTTGTGAAAACGTTCAATTGATTTTGCGCAGTAGTTTTTGGTAGATGCCCTTTTAAATAGGGAAAGCAATAAGCAGCAATTTCGTCATATTTCACTTTTTTCCTGTAGGAAAGGTAAAAATGCTGTTCAAGCCAGAAAGAAATTAACCGATGTGTATGGAGAAGATGCGTTGACAATACGACAGTGTCAGAACTGGTTTACAAAATTTCGATCCGGCAATTTTGATGTCGAAGATGCACCACGTTCCGGATGGCCGGTTGAAGCTGATAAAGACACGATAAAGGTAATAGTTGATGCAAACCGGCGAACAACAACACGTGAGATCGATGAGAGTTTAAATTTATTGAATTCAACTGTTTATGACCACCTGAAAGGCCTGGGTTTAACCTCGAAGCTCGATATTTGAGTTCTCCATGTCCTCACGGAGAGAAATTTGTGTTGTCGCATTGAAGTCTGTGATTCGCTCCTCAAATGTCACAAAAATGATCCACTCCACCATATTATCCAGATCTGGTTCCTTCAGATTATTATTTGTTCCGGTCAATGCAAAATTTTTTGGACGGTAAAACCTTAATCTCAAATGAAGACGTCAAAAATCACCTTGAATTAGTTTTTTGCCAGCAAATACCAAAATTTTTATGAGCGTGGAATCATGCCTCTACCAGAAAGTTGGCAAAAGGCTTTGGATCAGAATGGGCGATATATAATTTAATAAAATAATTATTCATTATACGAGGATCGTCTTTCATTTTCACCAAAAAAAAACGAAATGACTTTTCGAACAACCCAATATTTCATTTTGTGTAATCCTGTGCTCAAATTTCCATTTTTCCATATTTCTAGGTTATTCAAAAAGGAAAATACAGCGAATAATTGCATTTCAGACATATCTGAATTTTGAAAAACACATTTTGAGAAATGTGATTGTCTATGTACGAGAACACGATTATTCAAAATGATTTAGGCCTGTTGAAAGAAATTTGGTATGTGGACGTTGTTAACAAATTTTAAGATCTTTATCACATTTTAATACAGGAAATATCACGTATTAAAATTTGATAAGTAATTATTAATCTATACAGAGGAAGTTTGTGTGCCTGTGTATTCGAATACGAGTGAATGCGATAATTTAAAAACACAAATTTCTAGAGTGGTAAAAATCTGGTATACAGTTTTAGCATCCAAATATTCACGTTCAATTTTAAATCAAATCAATTTAAAAGGTTGACTTTCGTTTTATATATTCAGACTCGATAATGCAATAACTAGGATTTTGATACTTGTTATCATGTCAGAACTTGATGTTTTTGGGGATGACGTTTTTGGAGTCAACAAAAATTCGTAGGTAAAAAATTTAAATTTTATTATTTGCACGAGTATCTCAAAAATTTAGCTTTTAATAACGTGTTGTCATTGCATTTACTAAAGCTATGAGAAAAAAATTAGTTAATGACTTCAGCAATAAAACCCAGAAAAATGTCATTTTGAGCACGTGATTATATGAAAGGAAATAAATAGGAAAGGTGATGTTTTTTTAAAACTATCAATGCGAGACAAAGTTTTTTTGGATCGTTTGCAATGCTAAAGTGACTCATTCAATGAAACCATTAAAATGAATAAAAATATAATTTAACTTGCACGAGCACGTGGTGCTTGGCCGTTCAAGAAATGATATTCTGACATGAGACATGGAAATATGCATAGAAGATTTCATTTTAATCATTTGTTTTGTAGCTAAAATAGTAGTTCTGAGTTACATTTTGTTTTCAAATGATAAAAAAGGCACACCAATCAATTTACTATGAAGCATTAAATATTCATATGTAGAATTCTGCTATTTAAAATCTGAGCACCCTGTAATGACTTGATCCTGACCGCTCAAACAAGAGGGCAGCGTTTAAAGACGATTTTTATAAATTTACATCCTTATGAACACAGAAGAAACATTCGTTTTCATGTAGGTTAATATGATGGATAACATTTTTAACACTGTTCAAAATTAATTATGAATATTCCTCAATTAATTCGGTGAAGCAATCTCCCAAAAAAGCTAACAGGCTGTTTGCGTATCCCGCTAATCCAGGGGTTCTCTAGGAACCCATTGATCTTCATCGGAGGGATCTTAACTCAGAAGTGCAAATAATTGGATGATTCTTTGACTTCTCCTTCAAAACGACTCTCTTTTTTTACTCCTCTCTTTAAAAAAATTTCGCATTTTATTTTCTGTCAAATTTCCGCCTCTCATTTTCCCACTGGTGCTTTTGAGCTGCCCGCCATTCAAAAACTGTTCAGAAAAATTCTCAAAAGCCTTCAAATCGATCGTTTGAATATATGTTAATGATCTATTCTCGCAGCTGAACCACATGCAATAAAAATATAGATTTGCATCCGAAAGGTTAGTCATTATTTCTCTTTGAAGATACGATTTTTTCCTTGGAACGACGAAAAACGCAAGATTGTTTCTTTATCTGGGCACAGCTCATGACCAAATGACTCAATTAGGGGGGGGATCCTCAATTTGGCAGTCGGGTGGCACTTAACCATGTGAGGGTGTTACTCAGTTGGTGACAAAATTGGACAGAAATGCCAACTATCAAATGAGGGAACCAGGAACGTTACGGTGGTTAATAAGTGTCTTATAATAAGGGAGTTGAATCTTTACAACCCATTGCTTTCTTCACTTCCTCCAATGCCCTAATTCCTATAAAGGGGCGGATAACAATTTTTAATAAGATATTTTAAGAGTAATTACCAGAGAGAAATACTTCTGGTTACTTTATAAATCGATAGTCATAATTTCATTAGTAGAAATCTTAAAGGAGATGGAAAAAAAATTTAATGCAAAAAGCATTTACGGAAAAATTGACAGCTTACTTGTCTTTGAAACTCAGAGGCACATGTAGCTGCTTAAACATCTCATCGATACTATCTTCTTCCTTTTTTTCCTCTTTTCTGGTAGAGCCAGCTAAATTCTTAAGCATGCAAATTAAAGATTAAAATCATATGAATAGTTTATTTCAAATGCAACAAAAGTATTGAATGTGAACATAACAAAATAATTAATATCATTACATTAATATGAAATAAAAAATATATAATATTAAATTTATTTTAATTATTATTACTAAAAATATTTACTAAAATTATTTTAGTAATTATTGACAAATATTTCATATCGTTTTCTATTTTTTAAAAATTTATAGTTTACGTTCTATATCAATGGTAATGGAAAATACTCAGAAAGTCTCTACAAATTAGACCGTGTGATATAAAACTACTAATGTCGGCACACATATAGTTTAGAAGATGATTTTCTGCACCTTTAGCAATTCTTTTCATTTATTTATTTTAATATTTTTTTCACAATGGCTTCCATAAATATAACGGCAAAAAATCTTAATCTAAAATTTAAAACTATTTTAAAATTTAAAAATTTTTTATTATTTCAATCATAGCAATTTATTTGTTAAAACCTTTTGGTCTAGATTTAATTAGTTTAAAAGCATTTTAAATATCTTTTATAACAATATATTTCTTAGCTGAAAAGAACGAAACAAATCTTTTTCATTATTGCTATTAATGTTTCATCCAGGTTAAATTTCTATTTTTGATAATCAACATTTGAAGACATCGCCAAGTTTATCGCCACGGTTATTAATCTAGTACATATTCATCATTAATTAAAAATGTTTGTAAGTCTCTCTACCTTATGAATTATCAGTTAAACTATATAAGAAATCGAATAAAAATTTCCTACTGAAAAGACGATTACATATATTAGATAAAAAATAAAAGGAATATTTTTTATTATTCACTAAATTTTTCAAAATATGGTATAGATAAGTGGTCTTTTTTTACCTGCAAAAGTTTTATCAATAATTGTGGATTCATATCCCACGTAACAGAATGAATATCCAACTGAAATAGAAAAAATAATGATTGAATATGGAAGGGATTTGTAACTCAATGTCGCATTTTAATAATGAAACATGCTCATTTGTTTTTTAAATAATTTCACTACCATTAAAATATTTTTCGGGTAAACTTCGCACGGCGCTTACCTCTTTCAAACACCTGTGACCATGCCTTTTAATAAACTGTCTAAATTGATTCCCTGATGAAGAATTTGTTGTTTGTAGCCATTTTTCAGCTTCCTATGAAAGGAAAAAAAGAAAGATAAGATTAAAATAAAATCCGCCGTGCATATTTCAATGTATCATATAAGAACATAATTTCATGAACGGCCAAGCACCACGTGCTCGTTCAAGTTAAATTATATTTTTATTCATTTTAAATGTTTCGTTGAATGAGTCCTTTTAGTATGGCAAACGATTTAAAAAACTTTGTCTCGCATTTATTGCTTTAAAAAATATCCCATTTCCTATTTATTTCATTTCATATAATCACGTGCTCAAAATGACATTTTTCTAGGTTTTTATTTGCTATAGTCATTAACTTATTTTTTTAATCAGAGCTTTTGTAAATGCAATGGTAACACGTTATTAAAAGATGAATTTTTGAGATTCTCGTGCAGATAATATAATTGCAATTTTTCGCATACGTTTTTTCTTACTTTTCGTCTACGAATTTTTGTTGACGCTCGTTTCCAAGATAACATCGTTTTGACATGATAAAAATTTAATTCTCACCTTTCTGAGAAATACTAATATGAAATATTGAATGAAAATATTTTCGCTGCGACTTTACCCCACGCTTTCATACTATAACACGTTTTAAGCTTATTTTCTTTAAATATCCATTTTAGAGATTCTTAATCTGAGAAACCTAATCGACACTTGGAAGTAGATCTATATTCTTACAAATCTACAATTTTCTTTACTCTGGAGCTGTCGTACTGTATGCACAGAGTAGACAGACCGACAAATAGCTAGTTGATGGATGCAGATCGACATCTGATACTTATTTACTATTTTGATTATGAAACTATAGGTCATACTTCATATATCTAGTTCTTTCAACCACTTATATTTTTTTATCCAATTCCTCATTTTCACATAGCCACATTACCTTAAATATTTGGTACTGATCTATAATTTGGGCAAGACAACTTCATATGAAATTTCATTTGTAGAGTTCGTTTTTTTTTAAATTATTTGTCTAGACATAGAATGATATTATTTATTTTCACGTATACAAAACATAAAAAGTTATCAAATTGTGATTATCAAAAAATTGCAGCTCTATAGCTTGATGAATTTCTGCGTTTCGTATCTCCATGAGCCCGAAAAACACGTTTTTTAAAAGAATTATGTCTCCGTATGTTTGTCAACAGGACAATTCAAAACTCTTCTGAAACTGATTGACGAAAAATTTGGTGTCTAGTCTTAACATCAACTTTGTATATTTAGGACGAATTTTGAGAAAAACATTTTTACAATATACTTTTACGATTTTAGCGTAGCGGGTTCAGATTGAATGGACTTTACTTGAGGACAGCATAAACAAATTTATTTTCAGCTATTTACAGGATGACGTGATAAAGTAAAACTTCAGATAAACACAATCCAGCAGTCAACAGTCACTTACATCATAAATGCAAGCCTTACGCACAATAAAGACAGACTGCAAAACAGCTATGGTATAGCACAGTAAACAGTTAATCACAGTGAGCCCAATAATATAACGTTAAAAGCAAACGTAAACACAGCTGACTTATAACAAGCAATAAAAGTAATCCGTTAGTCTAGCGAGACGCTTCTCTTCCGAGAGAGGAACTCTCAACTAATTGACTCACTTCGGCAACTCGTCTCTTATATAGCCGAGCTAGCGAGCGCATGAAAACACGTGAAAAAAAACCGCGCCGCTTCATGAAGGATCCAGCGGCTACCAGACTATTCTTTTCGCCAAACCACCTCGGCTGACGTGAAGCTCCTTTCCAAACGCCGCCAAAATCGGCTCACCCCTACGGCGCTCGTCCGCTCGTAACAATACTTTTTAATTTTATACGTCTGTCAATGTACAAATGAAAAAAACCCCACAACTTCAAACCGTATGGAGCTGGCAGCATGCATTGAGTACTACAGCCCAGTGTGAGCCATACGAATAAAGTCTGAATGAACCGGACCACCAAGAGAGCATTGGCAGAAAGTAAGGTTGAGTCCTAAAAGCAATCACCGCCCACGATAAAATTCTTCATATAGGAAGAACGCCCCTTAATCGGTAGGAGGTAGTCCAGCCCACACCATTCTGTCTATCAGGACGGGGAGAACCAAACACCAAACTGAAAGCTTTTCTGTATCACACCTGAGGTGTTTTCGGTAACATGGTAAAACTTGGTATAGACCTTCCACATTTAAATTACTAATCCATTTAAAATTTTAAATATAATCTAGCAAGGTGTTGGCCTCTGTTGGTTTGTTTATTCGTTATCATATATATGCAATAATGCAAAAGTGCAGCATCTTAGATGAATTAATATATGTTTATTTGTATAATCTTATCAATTATATTGTATTTCTTTTTGTCAAACTTGGTCTGGAATTGGTAGACAAAAATCTGCTTAAAATATACACTCCATAACAAAAAAATCGACGCACCAAGAAGCAATCTTCCGATTGCTTTGAAAGTTCGTATGCATGAGTGTTTTGACCAGATATGCAAACGATTAAATTTTGGTGTCCAGTGAATGAATAGTTTGATCTCCAGCACATAGAAACTGCGAATCCAGCAAGTGTATATAAAGAGTAGTTCTTCAATGGTTGTTAAAACTTTCGATTTAATTGCGATTCAGATTACCTATTAAAAACTTAAAAAATACCTCGCCGCAGGATTCGTGCTCATTACGAGCAATAGTCAGAGTTTGGCAGCGGTCATATCATTGGATTGAAAGAGACTGGTTGGACAAATCGGAGAATCGCTCGTCATTTGAGTCGAAGCGATGCGGCTATTCGTAGATACTTGCAAGAATGGATTGAAAATGGCACAGTTCTGCGTCAGGATGGTAGCGGTCAACTTAGGGCCACAACAGATCGTGAGGACAGAGTGATGGTCCGATCAGCTGTCACAGCGCCTTCTTCATCTCTATCAACCATCAGACGTTCAACCCAAACACCAGTGTCCACCATGACCATTCACAGACGATTGAGGCAGCGAAATTTACTTTCGCGCCCACCGTTACTTGCCACTTACGTCTGCGCACTACCGAACCAGATTACAGTGGTGTAGGCTCGATCAAGTTGGAATGATGCCGACTGGGGACATAGTCTTAAGCGTCTAATCCTGCTTCCAACTGTGTCCTGACGATCCTTGAAGAGGTGTTTGGAAACACCCAGGATAGAGGGGGGATATTGCTTTCACTATTGCACGTCACACCGACCCTCAACAAGGCATTATGGTCTGGTGTGCCATTTCCTTTGATAGCAGGACCCATTTGATCGTCATTAGAGGTACAGTTACTGCACAGCGGTACGTCGACGACATCCTAAGACCTGTTTTGCTAACGTTCTTTTGCAGTACACTCGACTGATTTTTCAGCAGGACAATGCCACACCACATACGACACGTGTTGCTATGAATTGTCTGCAAGCTTGACAAACACTTCCTTGGCTTGACAGATCGCCAGATCTTTCTCCCATCGAGCATGTCTGGGATATGATGGGTAGGCGATTGCATCTGCCGCAGAATATAGATGACTTCATTTGACAATTGGAGCGAATTTGGCAGGAAATACCGCATGAGACCATCCGGAAACTTTGTTGGTCTATGCCATGCCGTGTGGCAGCTTGTATCAAGGCTAGAAGCGGGTCAGCACCTCATCGAACTTGTTACTGTAACTCTGAAGTAAATTATTCAATTGTTCTGAGATTTTAATCATTTACTATTCTGTACATTGTCTTCCCATCCACCAATTTTCGTCTCAATCGGACAACTCCTTCTTGGTGCGTAGAATTTTTTTGTTATGGAATATATATTAGCATTTTTTTTCACATTTCTATAAAATACAAATTGTTAATCTGGAGGATTCTGAAAAAAAATCTCAAAATACACTGACGTTTACAATATTATCCAAGAACTTTAATTTTTATGCTGAAATGAAGGTGGGTATTGGGTTTCGAAACACCCTTTTGAAAGAGTATGTGAAAAAATTGTAGAGAAATCCCTCCAGCTAATTTATGCATCCAAATCACCATTTACTCAAAGAATAAATTCGAAATTTCAATGAAATAACTTCCTAATAAATTTCATTTCCATAGTTTGTTTTATTTTTTTTAATTCTCTGAAAATAAATTATAAGCAAAAAAAGATTCGTTTTATTTATCGTTACTGAATTTCGATTAAGCACTTTTTTACTTGAGAAACCCCTACTTCTTACAAATATTTACCATTTTAAGGAAGTATATACAGCAGATTTTTTTGATACTGCGTACAAGTTAGTGCCACAGCACACATTTATACTATTACAATTCCATTTAGAGCAAATACTTCTTTAGAATTATTAACATCATAAAAATAATATTTTCTTGGGCAATTATCACTAATTAATTAGATTGGTTGTTAAGGAAGATTGATATTATTGATAAATAAAATATATGACAGAACTGATATTCCAATGGCTTGAATTTCAGGAAAGGAATTGTTTTCCATAACATCCTTTCTTAAAAAATATGTTCGAAATTTCACCAAGCATAATCTGAAGATTAAACTGAAATTTATCTATTGCTCTCTTTTGGATTTTTTTAATTATTCAATACAGTAAGCAGTCATTATTGAATTTAACAAAATTTATTGATGTAATTAGCTGATGAAATTAATATGCCTCGCATTTTATACCACAGTATGAATAAACCATTAATAGAAGAATGCATGAAACCTTAATCCATTCTGAGAAGTACTCTGAATTGAAAGTAAAATTTGTACCTCAACTGTCATAGAGCTGAATTTTTCAGCACCGATATCTTTCACAATCTGTTCAGCTACTTCCTGCAAAAGAAAATGCATTACCAATATTTTACCGGCTAATCCTAATACATTCACAAACAATAGTTATTTATGTGTGTTATATGATCCATATCTCCTCTTAAACAATTAGGGCGAATTCACCTAATATTTGTTCGCTTATTATTAAAGACAAGAGAAAAAGTATTGTCAACTTCTTAAAGTGCAAAATGTTAATTAAATATTTAGTTAATTATTCATAATTATTATACATGTGGTTATACTTATTATATAGATATAATTATTATGTAGTTATGATATATAGTAATATTAATAGCTATATAATAATAATATTCATAATTATTATATAGTTATTATCATATTAGGTTGGAGAAAAAGAAATCCATTATTACTTTACAGACATCTATCGAGAAAATGATGGATTTCTTTCCATTATTTTACATTTCTTTCTATTATTTTCAAAATTTCCATATCGAAGTTACATCACTAGCGAAACCGTAAGTTATTTTTTAAAGTTAAAAGAATCCACCCGGTGCCTTCTACAGGTGCCTAAGGCATCGCATGATCTATATTTTACTCTGCTCCCAACAGACCGGCTCAGCCGGTCTGAAAAAAGCAATATTTATCGGTAAAAAAGTATAATTATATTGCGGAATTATATAACGTAACTATTCCACACGAGTATTTTTTTTTAACTTTGTACGCCATTTTTATTGGCGACTTGGCATCTTTGGCGCAACAAGGGGCACACTAAACTTCACTTTTACCGAAGTTTGTTAAATCTAACTATACAGATCATTTCTTATGGAAAGAGTGTTTTAGTAAATACTCAAAAGGCCTTGATATTATAATATATGTCTCTTATCTTTAATGCTTTAAAGATTATTTTTTAATAATTTAAATACTGTGGGCCGTGCAACACCGTAATTTGGCATATATATACAATTTCTTTTCTCTTAAGTTAATTAATATTAATTAACAAATAAAAAGTTACTTTACATTCTATTTTTTTACCTGCATAGCTTGAGGAATACCAGCACTTTCTACATTTGACGATGTAGCTATAAGCCTAGCGAAATCGCTGTAAACATTATCATCAAATCCTAAACAAAAACATAAAAAAATTCAATTCCATTTCATAATCCTAAAAATTATATTTATTCTAGTTTTATAAAAACATTGTTCGTATGATTTCATTTTAGTGATTGATAGATTGATAGGATTCATTATGCTAACAATGAACAAAAATCATTTTCAAAATACAAAACATTCAAAATAAATTGTGTTGATGGAAATCAGCTGGTGGGTGTACAGTGAAAGAGTTACAACAATTAGGATTATAGAAAATAAGGTCTTATTTGGAAAAGAATACGAATTACAAGTTGTAAAACACAGTCAAAGTGTACACGAAAAATAGCATTAAAAAAGTAACAGTATGCTAACGGAATAGAAAATAGCACCTTAAAATAACAGCGCAATCATATGCCTGAGGGCGTCACTAGCTATTTCTGCAATTTGCATTTCAAAGTAAGAATTATGATTTATCCAAATGCACACTCTTACACAGGATGTTCCAGCAAGACCGGATAAACACTTTACAGCCAGATTCGTTGTTTGGAAAACTTAAAAAAATGTCCAGAGAACTGTACCTCTCGAGAAAAATGAGAGAGAAAATGTATGGTGTCATATCCGATTTTTTAAAAAAACCCATTTATTTGGCAGCTGGATTGGGCGTCGGGGTTCTGTTTCATGGTCACCATGATCACCAGACCACAACCCTTTAGATTTCTTCCAAAGGGTCTATACAAAGGAATTGGTTTATAGAAATCCAGTTACTTCAGAAAGTGGAACAGTGCGTTTACTTTTGTGAAAACTACGACGTTAGTACGTGTGCAGTCAAGCATTGCACGACACGTGGCTCCATATGCGCGGATGGCATTTCTAACATGTTCCTAATTAAAATTATGCAAGTACTGATGCCCATGTTTCGAATAAAGTTTTTTTTTTCCGTAAACGGATATGACGCCATATATTTTCTCTCGCGTTTTTCTCGAAAACTATGGGTCGAAGAATACAGTTCCCTGGCATATTTTATGTACTCCAAATGATGAATCTGGCTACTCAGAGTTTGTCCGGTTTTTTTCTGGGACAACCTATATAATCATCTGACAGATATCACTTATAATCCTACATTCGATACACACGCTTAAAAAACAAAAAAAAAACGAATTTTAAGTAGCAGTAATACAGTCAAAGTTTGCATAAAGAATAAGCATCAAAAATGAATGGTATACAAGCAAAACAAAAAAAAAATCACTGCTTAAAATAACAGCACAATAGGAATAATTAGACGACACAAGTTCTCTTTGCAAGCAACCAAAAATAAGAATTATTCTTCATGTGAAAACACTCGCTTATATAGTCTTCCGATTGACATCATATGGAATTCCATAAATTCTCTAAATCTTTGTTCCTAATACAGGAGGGAGGGTCATTCAGAATACAGAAAGGGGAAGGGAATTCCTAATATAAAAAGGAAAAGGGTCTTGGTTCCTAATACAGAAAGGTCTCGTACTTTTCAACTTCATCGACAAGTTCGGAGAAATTGCACAGGTTACAAAGAAGAATTCAAAATAAGGCCTAATATATGTGGAACTTTAAAATAGGTTATTAATATGAATAAATTGGATCTATGATTTCTGTAAAATGTTTATACTATGGCAATTTTAATTAAAATAATGTATTAAAATTTTGAAGGACAGTTTTTCTATGTCTAGTAGCCAGCTCTGTAGAAAGATGTGAGTAATTTCGGTTTTCCTGAATGTCACATCAGACGATTTACGGTCTATGTTATCATGAAAATTGAAATTTGAGAATATCGGTAGTCGTAAATCGGTAAAAGCCGAATATTTGGTTATTTTCTTACACATTCAAACAAATGCTGGCCAATGTCGACAAACTTAGATTAGTTCTAAGGAGAGGTGAAATGTGAAACTGAGAACATAACCCGAGAGGTAAATATATCAGGCTTAATTTACTTTACATAAAACATATTAGGTTTAATTTACATGAAACACATCAGGTTTAATTTACTTTACATGGAACAGATTAGGTTTAATTTACATAAAACACATCAGGTTTAATTTACTTTACATGAAACATATTAGGTTTAATTTACATGAAACACATCAAGTTTAATTTACTTTACATGAAACATTAGGTTTACTTTACTTGTAACATATCAGGTTTACTTTACTTAACATGAAACATATTAGGTTTAATTTACATGAAACATATCAGGTTTAATTCACTTTACATGAAACAATAGGTTTACTGTACTTGTAACATATCAGGTTTACTTTACTTTACATG
>JAOUZG010043359.1:1395602-1418335 GCA_026289955.1 Argiope argentata | reverse complement strand
CAAGCAAATATGATGAGTGTGTAGCTAAGTCAGTGAGGTGGGGGGGGAGAGACATCTACACATCTCACAGATAGCACACAGAAGAACAATCATGCCCAAAGCAGTACTCGAGCCCGGGACTCCCAGAACAAGCGAAAGACACGACATCTCTGTGCCAGAAAGCCGGCATTACAAGAAATTAATGGGTTATGCTTTTCTGTCTCCCCCATCCCATCCAATGACGCTTTTAGAGACACTGAAATCTACTTCTATTCATATGAAAGGATGTAAATAGATAAGTTTAAAAAATAGGGTCTAAATAGATAAAATCAAAATTAATTGGATTTATGCATATTTTCAAATTTTTCCATATAAATAGAATGAATGAACTATGCTTGAATTTCGATCGTGAAAAGAATTGCATTAACTCGTACGGTATTGCGAAGATTCGGTCATCAGCATATTTATAGGACACACAAGAAATTGAGGAAGAGGGAATTGGCAGGTAGAACGATTCTCCAACGTTAGCTTTTACGAATTAATAACTATTTCCATTTTTTTTGCTTCAATATGCATTAAATCCCTGCATTTCTGCAAATAAAAATAAATATGATCAAAAACGACTTTTTAAAACTTATAGCATGTACAAATTTTAGCCAAATCGAATGAAATTAGTATAATACATGATAATACGCCATCAATATGTTGTTAACCCCCCTTTACATACGAATATATTTAACTTTCTCATTAGATAACACATCCTATTTAGAACATTTATTGTTTTTTATTCTTATAGTAATATTAGAAGCATTTGAGATATTTAAGCTTTTGTAATTGATTTTGCATTTCTAAATACTTTATTGTGTTTCCTAATTTAAGATTTAAAACTAAAAATTCCGTTTCTTAGGACTTTGATTATCTAAATACTTTTTTCTGTCTCTTAATTTAAGATGTAAAACTAAAAATTCTCTAATTAGATGCGTGTGGCAAGCACTTCTACGCACGCTAAGGGGTTAAGCCTTGAAACTTAATACTTTGATTATTTTAGGAAAAATGAACATGTACTATAAATAATTTTTAATTATGCATGTATGAAACATACACTATATATTTTCCTTCATGAATTCGTAGGGTAACATAGAAAAGTCCAACCGAATACCTTCAAGATTCAGAAAAATATTAGCATTGCATTGAAAAAAAATCAGTTACTTTTAAGAGAAACTAATTTGCTCTCAAAAACTGATGTTTTATATGAATTTTCAAGCAGTAGAACATAATTCTAAATGCTACAACATATTTATAAATAAAGTACTTAATTCAATGTGCAAGAAATCAAGTCTCATTAACAATAGTAAGTTTTATTAAATTATTAACATTATTTGCACAAATATTAAAATTGTATCATTATATGATTTAATATGATCTTTCTATTATATAAACATCAAGGCAATTCAGAAAACAGGAAAGAGTACCGACTTTAAAATATTCCTCCATCAGATGAGACTCTACAAAATCTGAAATTAATTAATTAAAAATTCATGTTTCCTTTATCCAGCAGATAACATCAATATGAACAGAACCGCATTTTACTGTAATGAACTTCTAATGTATGAAGAGCTTTGGGAGGCTTTGGAAGGTTTCTAAAAATGTGCAATGCCCCAATAAAAAATTGTTGGTAATCTCTATCATATCGCATTTCATATAAAAAAGGTAGCACCATAGATTTTTCCATATTCATATGTATTTATTTTTTAAAAGAAGTTTTATTTATAGCTATTAATCAAATTATTTTTTACAAAATTCCTTTTATTACTTTCTCGTATAGTAAGAACAGAGGAAGTATTGTAAAAATAACGAAAGAGAGATTTTTACAAATCTCCATATTTTGGATCTCCCTGAATATGAAAAACATATATTTTGGCATTATGTCTGTCTGTGAATACAATAAATTAAAATTTGGTACATGCACCTTCTACAAAATTTGTGCATTTTCATCATATTATGAACAAAATTGATTTATAAGAAGTTGGCCGACTGTTTCAGTGGAGGTGAAAATTTTATTTATTTTTAGTAATGATAATCTAATGCTTATTTTAGTTATTTTAATATCAAATCTCAAACGTAATTTTGGATCTTGAAATTTTCAACAATCAGAGAATGAGAACGGCCCTTGAGCAGGCACCCTCTTTCCAAACTATTGAAGGATATTCGGCCCAATGGATTTAACGTGCTTAAGACTCATTTACACTCATTGATCAGAAGAATCTGTTTTCTCTAAAGTTGAGACTCACCATTATACCACGGATCCATCCCTATATTACATAGTTAATGCAATATTTATGCCAAAATTTTCCATTACCTGAGGCAGAGGAACGAACAGCAAATTTGCGCAGATTTACTTCGTTTCCAAACATATCTTTCAAGTCTTGAGAGATACTTTGACAAATTTTATCTGGCAATGGTGTTTTTTCCACAATATGTGCAACCCTATAGAATGATTTGTCAAATTAACATAATATGAAATCATTTAAAGTAATTTTTTAAAAAAGAAAATGAAATCAAGAATCGCAAATTTCAAGCTATCATGTGAGATTATTATTATTTTTTAAGTCATTAGTTATCTAAAGCAATATTTGTTTCACATAATTTAAGTTATTAATCAGTTTAAACCGGTTTGAAACAATCACGAGTCTTATCTATTGGTCAATAGATAAGACTCGTTATTGTGTGTGTGCATTATATATATATATATATATATATATATATATATATGAAATAATACATGAAATAATATATATATAATACATGAAATAATATCTATGTTGTGATTGTACTGTGTCTACCTTTTAAAAACGTTTTGCTTTCAAAACAGCTTATGTAATAATAAAGTAATGCTGGCAAAAGCATGTCAACCTTTTGAAATTCATCTGCGCTCAAAAAAGCATATATAAAAATAATACAATGCTGGTAAAAGGTGGTAAAAATATATGCGATTAAAAGATTTGATGAATATAGCCATTTACGCTTTGTTCATTGCATACGTGATTTTGAGCTTCAATTGTTAATTGTCTTCATTTATTTAAACATCCTAACGAAAAACATCATGTTCTCACGCGATAAAGAAACCTTTAAAATTTCGCAAAGCTCACGGATTTTATTTATTCTTTTCTCTAAAGTAAATAATTTTGATAAACAATTATAAAAAAAATGAGAGATGCATAATCAGTCAGAAACCCCCCCAAAATTTCAATGAATGACATTATTACAATACGCTTTAAGTTATTTCCAAATAATTCAATGATCTTACTTGCTGCAAACTGTCTTTAAATCTCCCTTTTGATTTCCACTGAAAGAGAAATTAACATTTAATATTTAATAAATTATATTCTAAAGATATGTAAAATTCTATAAATTAATAATATTATACCTATTATCACAAAAAATTAATATTATGCCTAAAATGTTATTCTTTTAGCACCATATTTCGTGATTTTTGAAAAATAAAATTATTATTGATATATTTCGCGATTTCTGCTAGTTGATCTGTTAACTTCTAGCTATTATACTATTGAATCATTTCATATTATTATAACGTTGCATATAAAAACAATTTCACTAAACTCAAAAATATTTGGATCCAATTTAGAAATTTGCATATAAAAAAAGCTATATTAAAAATTTTGCAGATGAGAAATTAGTAACCATGATTATTTATTACAAATGTAGGATGTCATTTATTACAAATAGGATAGGATGTTATTTATTACAAATGTAAATGTACAATGTAAATGCCTATTAATTATCGGAAGGAATTTAAATATCGTATTCATTACCTGAGACTTATAGATCATATTGGCTGATGGAACTACCTCATCAATAAGAATGTAATTTGGTATACGATTCCATTCTACTTCAAAGAGTTTCTAAAACCCTTCCAAAGTAATCGGGTTACAACCATAAGCATTGCATTTTAGAAGGTTTTTATCATGTCAGAATTTCATGTTATTTTGGGAAATGAAGTTTCTGAAGTCAACTAAAATCCGTAAATTAAAAAAAAAAAAAAACGTCCATTCCATTGTTGACGCTCATTCCTAAAATAACATCATGTTTTGATATAATATCTTATTAATTATATATTTTTTTTCAAAAAAAACAGTGAAAGAATCTTACTATGCCACGTCTTCCAAGTGTTTTACTGCTTGCAAAATTTCGCTTGCCAAAAATTCCTGATACGCAGCAGTTGTCACTACAATACCTTTGGGTACAATAAACTGTATGATGGGAAAAATTATATTATTATCATTTTGATTTGTAATCAGAAATAAAAAAATGTTTTTATGAATGAAAATAATTTTTATACGAAACGTGATTCCACCATCGACATACTGATTTTTCCCTTTTGCTTAGCTGTGTCAACATTCCTAGGGATGAGCCTTTTCCGCCAGAAATTTCCCCGAAATGAGATGTATCATCGGCGAATTTCACGGTTAAAGGAATACCTTTAGAAAGAAAAATAAGAAAAATAATTTAAAAATTGAATCTCTTTTATAAACACTGTTATTGAACTTGGCTTCTATCATGTTCATAAAAGTGGAAATTCGTAATCGACTTTAACCCCTTCGCTGTCAACCACGAATATACTCGTGGTTGGCAGGGTGTCACCCATTGCCAGCACGAATATACTCGTGATACTTTCAATATATTATAACGTACAATTTATTAAACTTGCAAACTTGTTATGTCCGCTAACATAAATATACAAGTGCAAAAACTTAAAGAAAATCTACAAATAAATTGTTTTTACAAGAAGACTTTATTTAACCCATTCGCTGCCAAGCCTAAATTATTCCCATTGCCAACCACAAGTATACTCGTGTTTGATTTTTATGCACGTAAATGGATTATTTATGATAAAATATGTGTATTTATTTTGAAATAATAAAACAGAAATGACAATGGGAATAACCTTATACAATTTAGGCTTGGCAGCGAATGGGTTAATTCATTTCCTGACTCCCTACAATATTGAAATTTTATGTAAATTCCACTTCATTGATTTTTTTAATTGTAATAATCAATTAATCAATTGAATTTGGTTGAATTTATTTTCGAAATTAAAGGTACGACCTAGTGGTAAATTTATGAAAAATTAATTAAGATTTTATGATTTTTATAATAATGATGAACTATAAATCAAGATTGTAAAGAAGAGGCAAATTATAGTGATTAACATTCATGATGATTGCTCGTAAATGATCGTGATAGATGATTTTGTGTTAGGTGTGGAACACGTTTGAGATACCAAAAAGTTAACAAAATGCCCCCTCCTGCCCAACCGAAATAAAATAAGTGCCCAGTCACTATCACTTCTTTCTTTAAAAACTAAAGGGGAAAAAAACACAGAAGTGAACACAGCCTTAAAGTGTTCACACACCTTACAGATAGAACACAGAAAAACAACAATGCCCGAATCGGGACTCAATCCCGAGATGCCCAGATCCCGAGGAAAATGCGCTACCCTCATGCCAGGACGCCGTCATTTCTTCAAAAATAAATAAAGCTAAAAGAGAGCTACGTTTTATTAGTTAACACTTTGTATATACTACTTTCAAAAACACTTTGTATACACTACTTTCAAAAATATTTTGTATATACTATGTACAAGCTACTTACAGAAGGGTTGTTCAAGTGTTAATCTTGCTTTTTTGACATTTTTAACGATATCATGAGATACTACCTAATTTATTGTTAATATACAATGTTAATGAAGTGTTACAATAAACATTCCGACAATAAAGATTCTTTAGACACCTGGTCTTAAGCCACACCTACAACGTACAGAGAAACTCCCATCTGACACGCCCGCCTTCATTCAAGCAACCTCATTGGACGAGCTGCCATCGTGCTCATTACTACTTAAAGCTCTTCCCGGAAAATTTCCCGCACTTCAGAACAAACGATGTAACTCTGGACTTTAAGTTTTGCCGATCGGGGATGGCGCCCTTCGGGTGCCGGGGCCCCTAACCATATTCCTTGTCATCCTTTAGCACCAATAGCGGGTAAGTAGAATAAATTTTATATTACTTGGTATCTACAAATCAGTTACTTATAATGATATTCAAACTATTCAAAAGCAGGAGTTAAAAATTACATTTTGTCAATGGACCGCTATTTATTTAAATAATTCATTAAATGTTTTAATACTTTATACACTTACTTTTTGGTAACACTGGGGGTGGCAAAATCTTCAATTGCCGCTTTGGTTCTTTGCAAATTTCCCTGAAAAAAGGAGTCGCACCATTAGCATAAACTCGGAATATTATGCTAACAAATTTACACAACACAAAAACTTGAAAGAAAACAATGAGAATGCTTAAATGAGGTTTTGAATATCGCACAGTTTATATCTGTCTATATCGTACCATGCTTTAGGGTTCATGAAGATTGAGAGTTGATAAAACAATCTCTCGAAAATCCAAAAACGTTTATTCTCAGAAATCCCTAGAAGATGTAAGAAATCACCAGACGTTTATTCGTAGGAATCTCTAGAAGATGCAAGAATTCGCAAGTGTATTCGTAGAAATCTCTAGAAGATGCAAGAAATCCCAAGACGTTTATTCGTAGAAATCTCTAGAAGATGAAAGGAATCACAAGACGTTTATTCGTAGAAATCTCTAGAAGATGAAAGGAATCACAAGACGTTTATTCGTAGATATCTCTAGAAGATGCAAGAAATTACAGCAGTTAAATCTACCCCGATTTCTTCTTTAAAACGGTGAATTATTCAAAAAGATGATAAAATCCAGCGGCAAATACAGTCACGTATTTTAAAATATCTATTTAATTTAGAAGAAATATATTTTTTATCAATTCAAATTCACAACAAGTTATTTACAGTGCTTAGACAAAACAAAGGAAGGAATTAAGGTGTGTTCTCCCGCCTATTCTCCAGAAACGAGGTTTGTAGCTTTTGCCGGGTTAAACAGAAACAAGGATCACGAATATCACAAAAAAAAAAAAAAAACAGTTTTCAAGCTTATTTTATATCAACAAGAGCTCGTAGTCTCGTGGAAAGTCCGTTCACTTCAATTCTTTTTTTAAACGTGGACGGCCTTCTTCACAATCATGGTTTGACTCCGATGATAGGCTTGTCCTCGGTGGAGAACTATCCCCTTCTTGATTGAGAATGTTTGGGGCTATGGCTTTCAATATATTGTCCTAAGCTAGGTAGGTATATGGTGAGAAGATTGGATTGATTTAGAGATGCATTTTGCGTGAAGCTAGGATCGTGATTGGCTGATATTGTGTGTGATCAAATATTATATTCTATTGGCTGGTATAGGTGGAGTGGGTATGCTGTCGAAAGCAAAAGAGGAATTGACGATTTTCTTACAATGAATGGGAAGGTTGCGATAGTACTAGATTGCACCATGGTACTAGATTGTTATAGTACTAGAAAGCACCATGAGTATTGTTTATTTACTTTTATTTATGCAGGTAAGGAAAAGGAGTTAGGTATGTTGGCAAGCGGTTTACGATGTTAAAGTAGTATGTTTTTGAGTCTTCTTAATTTTGAATTGGGGTCATATTTTGGGATTAGTTTCATTGATCCATTTCCAATATTTTCTAAATTATCGCAGAAGTTATAGGACAATTTTTTGATGATTTTTTTCAGTGAGGGATAATCTATTACTTTGTAAATTTCAGAACTAGAGAAGAACATATGTTCTTTATAATTTGCCTTTGTTGCTGATTAATTATTTTGAAGCTACTTTTGGAAGCGTACCCTCATACTTGGCAGGCATATGTGAGTACTGGAAGCAAATAGGTTGTGTAAATAAGTATTTTATTGTCCCTATTAATGTTGGAGTTCCTTGATATTAGGGAAGGCGAAATTTTCTAGCTAGATCATATCTTATGTATAATCTATATCAAATAATGAAATATCTGTCGTTTCTCCCATTTTACTTCATTCACAGCGAAAAGGATTCTTACACATTACTTATACTAGTATTTTAACCACATGTAATCTACGTCATAAGAAAAAAAATTGCATATTTCTTCCTAGAACGCATTCAAATGCAAATCTCGAAGGTTTCTAATTCATTAGTCAGTGAGTGTATTATTTTTCTCCTGTTTTGAATATATGTAAAATCATATGAAAGTGAATGAAAATAGCTGTCTACAATTTTTATAAATTACATCTATATCATTCAATTACTGTACTTGTTACTACTCTACTTGGTTCAGAAAGAATTTTTTAAATATCAGAATTAGCATTTTCCCCGATTGATCTACAATGAGAAGCTATAAAAAATTGAAATTTTATGCAGGGATGGGTTCCGTATAAAATTTACATGTGGTTTCTTTTATTATCATGTGAGAACATGATGTTGTTTTGATTTGGCTTTTGGATCTGATTTTTTTATGTAAGCAGCATCAGCAAGAATAAGTTAAGTAAAATAATTTTATTGTTTTTAAGAATAAAACAAGAAACTGGAAATTTTAAGAATAAAGCAAGAAATTGGAAGTTTATAGCAAAAAAAAAAAAAAAAAAAAAAACAAGCAAAACAATTAGCATATGCACAGCTTAAAAAAATTACAGTTAAAACTTTTTATAACAATATAAACAAATGTTTTGAAATTTCATTGTCATTCTCATTCATCCTACATTTTTTGCCATCACTTATACATGACTAATAATATTTGGCGATAGGCCATGCAAAAAATTACAAAAATTCATATATGTTTTCAACAGAACTTTTTACTTGATATTTATAGATTAACCGAATAACTTCGGTTGTTTTAATAGTATCAGAATGCCACTGGCAGACTTTGGTTACGAAAGAAATTATTACCGTGCTATGCCATGATTAATTACAGGAAAGGAAATTAATACAGAAGTAATTTAATTAATTTTGTAAAAAACGATGAACAAACCTCAATGTATACTTTTAAAAACAGATATTTATGTAAATTGTGCAGTTATGAGATAAAATATTAACAAGGAGGGTGTAATCCTAGAATACGGTACCCTTGATTTGGCGACTTTATACCGAGAAGCCGTGACGTCATTTCTGCCACGGACGCTCGTTGGCTGGTTGCCTAAGCTATGGTTCCTGTTGAGTTGTTCAGATGATTGGCGACATTTTTCAAAATGGTGCCAAAGGGTTATCGTATACTAGGATTTAACCACAAGGAGTATTAGGTACAATTCTTCATCCATTTGAAAAATTTCTTTTTCATATATTCATGACAATTTCTCAAACAATACATTCAGTGATATATTAGGGCAAAATCAGCAAATCTTTTATCAGATTTTATGATATACATAATCATCAAAGGTTTGTCATCTTTTACTAATTTTAAATTTTTAAGGAAATCGCTTGAAAGATTTAAGATTAATTTTCGAACATTAACATAATGAAGATGGATGTTTATGTAATATTAGCAATGAATTTTTAAAATAGATATTTTGATAGAGATTTTAAGCAATAAATTCTCTTATTAAAGTATTTTTCACTTACTAATTTTTAATGATAGCATGGCTTAAGTTAATCTGAAATTTGAAAGAGTTAAACGTCAAATTTTCAGTTGTATGCTTTCTAATCCGTCGTCGACAATATTAATCTATGGTTCTTGCGTCATGAAAACCGCCAAATTCATTAATTAAACTGACTTATTTTATATTAGTATCATTACACTTACTGTAAAAGATTTGAATTCAGCATTCCATCCTAATGCTGGTTTAATAAATAGAACTTGAATTAGTATTGAAGATTTTCGACGTTTTTTACATGGTATATACTGATTTTGTGCTCGTTCTACGGTAATGACTTCTAAAATCAACAACAGTAATTAAGTACTACAACGGTAATCACTTCAGAAATTAAGCTATCAAAAGCAAAACCCCTCTTTGTAATTTCAGCAAGATTGCTTCTACTTTTAATGATGGTTATGCCTTCTATCTGATCTCAAATACAAGCTTACGACATGATTGGAATAATTTTCAGCGCTCTTTATTTTATCCTTCATTCTAAGATGTTCGATATTTTTTACATTGTATAGTATACTGATCTTATACGTGTTCTACGGTAATAATTTCAAAAACCAATTACAGTAATTAATTACTACAGCGGTAATTACTTCAAAATTTAAGTTATCAGAAGCAAAAATCCTCTTTGTATTTTCAGCGAGATTGCTTCTACTTTTAATGAGGTTTATGCCTTCTATAATATATCAAATACAAGGTTACGACATTATTGGAATAATTTTCAGCGCTCTTCATTTTATAAATTCATTCAGAGAATCATTAAGCAGTTGAATTTAAAATATAAGCTTTATTAACTTGCATTTGTGTACTCAATAATTATATCGATTATGAGGATATATCATATTAGTTATATAATTGTCATGAAAGTCATCGAATCACTTTAATTACTTCAATATCTGAAAAATTTCCTAATTTTGAAATGATAAGCTGTTAACATGTATCATCTTAACATTTTAAATAAGATTTTAAAATATACAAAATTCATGCAATAAAATAAGAAACATTAGGAAAATGCTAATAAAAAATATTACAAAGAAAAAGTGTCATGCATTTGATGTAAACAAATTAAAATCTCAGCAAAAGCCCATTAAAACATATATTTATGATTTAGCATAAATAGAATCATATTTTAACTATACATACCCTGTTAACATAAAACCATATCCTTTTCTGTTTTTCACATCGAATTCGATGTATGATAAATCGAGATGTCCGTCCCAACCTTGGCTGTTGTACAAAACTATTGGCTCTTCGATTTTTCCAGACAATTCATATCGTTCGCCTGGAAACATAACATTAACTTTATTTTTCAAAAAGCTCTTAAAGAAAAAGATTTAAATTTCAACATTTTTTTTCTAATAAGAAACTTATAAATCTAAGTTTAAACATCCAATAATTTACTAAATTTAAAGAATTAAAAAGAAATTTAATATAATTTCTCATTTTTTTACCCAAGATCATTTACCGACCAAAAGAAAGGGAATACTGTTTTATAAAACAATAAAGTTTCAAATTTTTGCTAATTTAATACTTAAGTGTCTCAATCAGTCTGATTTGTATATTTATAAGAAACGGTTCATTTCTTTGAATCAAACATGTTTATACTTTTGAATTTAGATACAGTGTCAGCATTTGGCGATATGCTCTAAAAAGTATTATTTGAACAAATTTATGTAAAGAATATTAAGACAAACACTTCTATAAAAAAATAATACATTATTAATATGTCTTCTAGATGGAAAAATAAGTCAAATATCTTTAAGAACTGTTTAAAACAAAATATATCATTTTTTCAAAAATTAATAAAGTTTCAAATATTTTATAAATTAATACTTAATTCTTTCTTATTCTGCCTTATAAAAAATATTATTGTAACAATATCGGATATTATTTTCGGATTACATTCAAGAATTATTTTTCTAAATACATTGCCTAAAAGAATTAAAGGTTATTATAAGTATTTTACAAAATAATGGTGTAAGCAATTTTTTGCATAAAATGGTAGAAGCGAGACATAAAAGCAAATGTTTCTTATTTTAAAACTTTGTAGTATGCAAATTTTGAGTTTGACGTCGAAAACGACGCTTTAGATTTAGATGCTTTCTAAATTTAATTTGGCTTCCAACTTAATGTAACAAAGTATTAAAGAATGATGGATATTTAGTAAATAAGAGGAATTCGATGTCTGAACGAAGTCGTTTAAGCGAATCAGAAGCTTGAAAATTTATTGGCCGATTAGTGAGTGGCCAAACACAATCCGAAGTAGCAGAAGCCTTTGGAGTTGTATAAAGTGTGATTTCCAGGATATGGAACAATTTTTTTGGCGACTAAAATTGCAGCCAAAGATCAAGAAAAAGTCGTAGACATGCAACAATGCCCAGTGAAGACAGTTATTCAACGCTAACGGTTTGGAAGCATCGAAATAGGAACGCCACTCTTCTCCGACTACACTCACTGGGCCACTTGCATAACAGTTTCGACACAAACTGTCCGAATCCGCCTTCATATGCTCGCCAACCAATCTATTTTCTCGCCAACCAATTGTGTGTAGCATGTTAATTGCATGTCACCGTCACACCCACAGAAATGGGCAACAGAGCATGTGAACTGAAGGAGGAATGAAAGAAAGAATCCTCTCTCTGAGGAGTCCCGTTTTTCTGTTTTTCTTAATAATAGGTGTATTTTCTTCTGGAGGGAGCGTTGCACTACAACAATCATGTGTTCGTGTACGAAAATATAATTGGCGATGGTGAAGTGATGGTCTATCCCCATTGTCGGGGTCCCAAATCTCTATATCATTCGAAATGGAGCTCTGACCGGACGCCGATATAGGATGAGATCCTGATACCTATTGCAGTCCTTTACACTGCAACAATCGGAGATGACTTCATGTTAGTAGATGACAATTCATCGATACATCGTTCTAATTTGATGAATGATTTCCTTTTGGAGAAATGAATCATACAAAAGGATTGGTCGGTGTGTTTCCAGATATGAACCCAATCGAACATGTTTGGGATATTCTAGACAAACATATTGCTGGATTTCTACCCCGAATTCTCCAATAACTGGAAATAGCTCTTCTGGAGGAGTAGGACAAAATACCCCAGGACCTTATTATAGCTTCATTGGCTCTATAACCCAAAAGTGTTCAACGTTGATGGCTGTCTGGAGAAACAATACTCTTAACTAAAAAGGATATTCTTTTAAAAAACGTCATTGTTTTTTTTCTCGCATGCATAAATTGTATTTTTTCCTTTTGACCCAAATTCTCAATAAAATGTGTTTTTTTTCCAGCTAACAAACGTTATTTTTATCTTACAAGCGGGTGACCGAGCTCCGCTCGGAGAAAACAGGTATCGAAGCTAACTCGAATATTTAAATTTTCAATTGTGATTTATCAAAGCAATACATGGCACAAGAAAATTTGTGAAACCATTGGTGAAAAGATAACCGGTCAAAGTGCACCATTGTAAACTATTCTAAACAAATTCAAAATTTCATTAACAAATTTCCCTTAATAAAAAGCAGTGGAATTAGAATCGTACTTTTTTAAAAGAAAATTTAGTAAAAATATCAAAGTTATCCTTATTTTTTTCAGATGAATGTTGAAATGTCGGAAATGTGGGGCGATTTTCGACTTGGCAATCATTCCTCGTATTATAGTATAAGATAAAATTAAAACTTAAGGGGACTCGGTACCAAAAAAAATTTTTTTCACAATTTTTTATAAAATTATTAACTTTTGTGATAGATAGATGTCAATTGTGTATACAAAGAAATTTTTAAAATATTTTTCAAATTCATAAGTTACAAATTGAATTTTTTAATTTTTAAAAAAAAAATTGAGCATTTTTTAAAAATCTTTCTTCTTCTGCAATTTTCAAAATATTTTCCTCAAATTTTTTTGAGGTGGACCTCATAATGCATGTAACAAAAATAGGGATTCGTTTTTTGATATCTATTTTAGTTATTGAGAAAAAAAAGTTTTACAAAATTTTGTGAAATTTTTTGGAAAATATTAGATTTTTTAACTTTGAACATTTTTAGAAAAAAATCTAATCAAAATTTTATTAAATCGATCCCTAATTCTATTAAGCATACATTTAAGAGTAAACAGAAAAAAATTCATGCGATTACAATAAAATGTGATTGACTTTTAGCATTTTGTAGCAGACAAAATTTTGAAAAAAGGCAAACTGAGAAAAACAGCTTTAAAGTTTTCAACACAATATAATTATAATAAAAACAGCTCATATGAAGTTAGATTTTTTTCAGAACAATTATACGGCATTTGTAAGGGTTAAGATACCAATTTTATTGATGTATTTTATTATCATATTTATTAATGACCATTAACATATATAGGAATCATCAAAAAAATTAAGGAAAAAATTATAAATTGATCACTTTTTTTTATTCAATAAATCTTTTAGTAAAAATATTTATAAAATGATCTGCAATTCTGTTTATCATATAAGCAATACAATACAGTAACAATTCAAGGCCATTAATTAAAATTTAAACAAATTCAGCCATTTTGAAGTAGTTAAATTTTCTAGACAATGCATGCCATAAAAAAGCATAAGTACAAAAATTTTCTCTCTGAAATAGTTTATATAAATACATAATATTTTAAATAATATATTATCATTAAAACATAATTCTTTAAAAGTTTTGTGTTAATCTGAGACATATAGATGAAATAATTAAAGCATAATTAACATAAGCAGTAACGACATATTTGAAAATGACAAAAAAAAAATGTACAAAAAATTTATGCAGCAAGGTAATATGGTGTATTATTATTCAGAGCAAAGGAATGGGATTTCCTTTTAATGCGAGGCATTTTCGAAACCAATTTAAAAGCAGGTAAGCTATAAATAAATTAAGTAGTCTTGAAAAAGACAGTTGTGCTTTCAAAGTGATTATAATATAAACAAAGGTAAATTCAATCAAAAACCTCAACGAAAGCGGTAAAACTATAAATAAACAAGGATTTACTGTTACTGTTTCAAACTTTGCCTCTTTTTATTTCATGGGAAAAAAAGAGGGGCTTGGCTTGGCTACTCGCACATGAAATATGTCTGATGAAAACACAGGAAGTGGGCATGCCAGCTGATATCGCGTAAGACAAAATAGTTCCATATCTCATTAAATACTTGATGGATTGGTATAAAATTTTCAGAATAACAAGTCAAAGGTTCAAAGATCATTATTCACTAAAAATCAGAAAATCGACATTTTTATCGATTTTCCCGAAATTTTGAGGTACCGAGTCCTCTTAAGCCCCAAGCATGCGTTACGAGTAAAAGGGAAAAAATTATCTTATTAATATGTTGCCATCAAATTGACAAAAACTCAAATTTAAAAAAAAATAAATTATTATTGCGCATTAAACATATAAAAATGCAATTTTCATCACGTGTCTGCATGAAATGAATATATATATATATATGAATATTGATATAGATGGCATATTGGCTATCGATGGCAGCACGTTACAACTTGAAAATTTAAGCAGCCATTATGGCGAACTAATAAAGTTTGAAAATATCCTATCTGTAACTCCGAACTGCTCAACCGTAGCGCTTCAAAACCGGAGCCAATCGATTCCTCGTGGCCAAAACCCCCAGACCCCCAAGTCTACCGGAGTTTATTAATTCTGGGGCGATTTTCGACTTGACAACCATTCCTCGTATTATAGTATAAGATATAACCTACTAAGTCTGTCGATTATGTATCAATCATTCAAACAATCTCAAGGTCCAAGATCAATCCACAATCTCAATATCGTTTAATTATTCCGACCAGTATATTTTTAAACCAACACACACTGAATTTTTACAAGAATTTTGTGTTTTCTTCTGATTTAAAATTACAGTTCTAAGAATTCGAAAAATAATATAAACTATTTTAACTTTTGAAATGAATTTTTATTACAAATCTTATATAATTTTCTCAAAATTAATTCATTCGAACATTTCATGGAAAGAGAAAGTTTTTTCCGAAAATATACTTTAGAAATATACTTATTTTTTTAGAGCCATTAAAAATTCATTATCTTTAATAATACATTTTATAATATTTAACCTCATAGGAATTTATTTTGGAAATGATATATCAAAAATAAAATTCCGTAAATTATTTTTTCCATCCATTAAAATAACATATTTTCATACAAATTGCTTTTTATAGATTTTTGAAAAATCCAGAAATAAACACTTAACTCCTTTTGATAATGTTTGATAAGTTAATAAAACACTATCGGTTTTTCCAAAAGAACTGTTTTTTTAATGTAGATATGAGATTAATTATTGTAGATAAAACATAAAAAACTAATTCGTTAACATGATTTTAAAGACAATAAGTTATGTGGTTAAAGGAAGCAAAACAAGGAAATGTTCTGTAATTAATTCGGAATAAAAAAAGAATAAAAACAAAAATACAAGATAATTAATTTGACAATAAAGCTGAACATAAAAATTTAAGCTAATTTACTTAATAATAAATCAGGACCAAAAATCTTTTCAAGAGAAATACACTTTTTTTTAGCATTTTGTTGTCAATAGGATCTTTGTTAAAAAAATAAAAGCAACTTAAAAAAGCACAACAATCTCTGCAATAATTACAAATTAAAATTGTAAAGAACAAATATATTAAATTCTCTAAATTATACGAAAATTACTATATGAATCACATTAAAAGAGGAATTGAAAATTAATACCTGTTCTGAAATTTGCAGTGAAAGAATTTCGAGATTTGTTTTCCGAAAATGGTTTAATATTAATATCCAGCTCCTTCAGAGGTTCCAAATTTCCGTCAGATTCCACAACAAACCCCACAGGCAAGCTGAATTTCAAAATATTCAGAAAACAAAATTTAGAAAACTGTATCCAAAAATGGATTAAAATAAATCCTAATTTAATCATAAAAAATAAATCTCAGTTAAAGAAAATCCTTAAAAATAAATCATAATGGTTTAAAATAAATCATAATTTAATCATAAAAATTAAATCATAATTAAAGACAATCATTAAAAATAAATCATAATTTAATCTTAAAAATTAAATCATAATTAAAGACAATCATTAAAAAATAAATCATAATTTAATCTTAAAAATTAAATCATAATTAATGAAAATCATTAAAAAATAAATTATAATGGTTTAAAATAAATCATAATTGAATCATAAAAAATAAATATTAATTGAAAAAATCATTAAAAAATCAATAATAATTAAAGAAAATCATTAAAAAATAAATCATAATGGTTTAAAATAAATCATAATTTTAGCTTAAGCATCTAATTCAATAATTTTTAAATATTAAGTTGGGGAAAAAGAAAACCATTATTTTCTCGGTAGATCCATTATTTCTCGGGTGTAGTGATCGCTATCTCGTAAAGTATCGATCAAGCAATTTCAAGTTTATGCTCATTATCAAGGTGACATTTCACAATAAAAAAAATCATTTTCAGTTTTTTTTTTATTATTATTATTATTTGTTCCATTCAGTTGTGAGTTACAGGGTGTTAACGATGGAAGTCAACAAAGAGAAAATTCGGTATCTTTTATAGTTTTTCTTTGATAAAGGCGAAAATGCAACCAGGCCGCTGAAATTGGAAATGGTGTTTCTGATGACGATATTGTAACAGTTAATTACGTGCTATTTTGGTTTCGTCGATTACGTTCAGGCATTTTTGATGTTAAAGATCTGAAGAAAATCACAGAAATAATCGAAGTTAACCGGCATTTTAGTAGCCGTAGCATCACTTAGGAGCTAAAGATCAACTATAAAACAGTTTTAAACCATTATTGCAAAGCTGGATTCAAAAGAAGCTCAATGTTTTCGTGCCACACCAATTAATACCAAAAAACATGATGGATCGAATTTCCATCTGCGAAGCCTTGGCCAAGCGAAATGAAATCCAACCATTTCTTAAACGGATGGTAAGAGGGGATGAGAAATGAGTAAAATACGACAGTATTGTTCAAAAACGATCGTGGTCAAAGCGTGGTGAAGCAGCTCAAACGGTGGCCAAACCAAGAATAACGGCCAGGAAGGCTCTGCTGTGAATTTGGTGGCACTTGAAAGGAATAATTTATTATGAGTTGCATCCGTATGGCCAAATACTAAATTCAGATCTCTACTGTCGACAGCTGGACCGTTTGAAGCCAGCAATTGACCAAAAACGGCCAGAATTGGCCAACAGAAGAGGTGTTGTGTTCCCTCAGGCAACGCCTTTCTTCTTCATCATCCTTAATGCTTCTAATCTTAGTGGGTGAATATCCCCACAAAAACATTTTTCGCTTCTGGAAAGTCCTTGAATTTTATAATTCTGTTTATATTTATTTGCTTTTTAAATTACCTTTTCTGGCTTTTTCACACATAGGATCTTAAAAAACTAGGGTTTTTATCTAAATTTTAAACTATTATTGAAATGATTGTAACCATTTGTCTGACGCAGTTAGACAAAGCTTGGCTCTTGCGCCAATAAAATCTACCAAACCAACCAACAAGCCATCTACTCTTCGTTTGAAACAAAAACTAGCCCTCTACTATGTAATTTATCATTGACGATTGGGCCGGATTAATAGTAAAAGAGTTAAAATTAAAAAATATAAAAAAATAAATTAAATAAGATTAACCAAAAAATGTATATATAATTGGTATAAAATATTAATCCTTACAATATTGAGATTTTAAAATTTTTTAAAACAAAATTAAAGCTATTAGGAAGATGAAAATACAATTAATAGTTTACCAAATTCTCTTGAAATAATGAAATTATATATTTATTTAAAATTTTATAAAAAATATATATAACAGAATAAAAAGATAATACTTTTTGAAAGAATATGGCACTGAAACATTTGTTAGTTGGAAGCCAAGTCCAATCTAAAAGAAAATAATACATGATGATAGTTCTCAGTATATTTTATACAAGGCTAAAACAGGAAATAAGCAGGTAATTAACAAAAGTTATATATTAAATCGTAAATCTAACCACCATATAATTACATGGTGGTTTCGTGGTCCCACCATATATTTAATCTAAGCCACTAACCACTAATGTAACTACCATATAATTATAATCCAAACCACACTGATAACAGTTTAAACGTATATAATATTTCGATGAAGTCAATAGTCTTTGGTGCAAGTAATTTCGAGCAATGCAAAAGTCGAAGAATATTTATATCTGTATTTAATCCCTCTAATGACTTGAATGGAATAGTCTGTTATTTAAGAATATCCCCGATATTCATAACCATCTGCGACTAATATCCGCTCAGTAAAGCTCGTATTTGCATAACTCAAATTTAAGTTCTGGTGATAACGATTATCCAGAATGAAAGATTCTTCATTCTTCCTAAGAATCTTAACCAAAAATATGGTCTAGTAGAACTTATACCTTAGATTTTCTACGAGGTCGCAGGAAGTTAATAATTTTTGAGTATGGTGACGTCATTAAACGATTATATACATTGCAAAGTAAAACTACTGTCGTGTCTATTATAATTCGATGATAGATACCGTTAAATTTCGTATTATTATTTATTATATTGGTACATCAAATAAATGAGGGAGGAAAAGCACATGTTCATTTCTAGTCTCCCCTCCCCTTCTAACGTCTTCTCAAATTTTAATCTTGCTTATAAAAGAAAATGGTTGTCTATTTATTTAAAAGTTATGAAATTTTTATGCTACTTTAGAAAAGAATGGCAAATATGTAGACGCAGCTACAAGTTAATATGCAATTCTGTGGTTGTTGTTGTTTCTTGTGGCCCTTGCCATGTTCAAGCTCGCTGAGGTTGATAACGATTTAAGCCTAATCAGCGCCTCTTGTTTTGCAGCAACGTCAACTAGGGCCGACTTTTGCTACTCACTCATCACATTCGATTACACAGAAAAATTAATTTCGTGTTTCAAACTTTGCTTAAAGCAAAGCATCCTTATTCAAATTATTATTTTTATCAAGTGAAAACATGATGCTGTTTAGGTTTGAGTTTTGAAGTCTCAAAATACGAAGGCAACAAATTGGAGATTTATCGTTTTGGGGGCACCAATTTCCGCTTTTAGGGTTATTAGAAAATAGTAAAGATGATTGTCACAGTTGGCGAGTTACCACCAACAAAATATACAAATTGGCATGAATGTTCGCCATGTACCCGATTTTCGATATATCGGTGGATGCATAGTTTGATATTCGCATGATTTCTTGAAATCTGTTTAAATTGTTTAATGACTTAAGTTATTTAAAACAAATAATGCCTTAAAATAATAATGTTTTCACATGATAAAATGAAATTTGAGATAATACATTTCAATTTTTTAAAATTTGTTTTATCATGTTTGCTTTTTAGCTTTGATTAATACACCGGTCTTAACTTCCGATTAAATACACCGGTGACAAGGTTTATACAACACAAGCAAAAACAAAACCCGAAAGCGTGATGAAAAGCTATACAGTTTTGAGTAACGTTTAAAGATTCAAATATCTAGTTCATTGCACATTTAGTATAAACTCAATTTCAAAATTTGTGTCGAAGAGATAAACAAACAAACAGATAAGAAAGAAGGTGAACAAAAAAAATATCTTAAATTATTAAAGAAATCTTAAACATTTAAATCTTAACATTCTTAACAAATCTTAAACATTTAAAAGAAATTGAAAGTATTGGTATGCTTATTTTCAAATTGAATTATGCTTAATTCAAGTAATCTACTTTTATAGTATGAATGATACTTACTGATGGAGCACTGCCTAATATAGTCGTAAACTTGCAACCAATTAAATCAGAGCGGTTTCCTATAAAATTAAATACCATTTTAGACTACGTAAAATGAAGTGGAATAAATTAATTTCTGAAATAATATATAGCGACTTACCAAGGCTTCTAATTTTTTCTCCGTACAAGTACATTTCATAATCAGTCCCATCATTCACGGATACAGTTCCAGTTACAACTCCGGTTTGAGCATACATGTTCAGGGCGTCTGTCAATCTTTAGATATACAATCACAAGAAATAAGAAACATAATTTTAAAATATCTCTATTAATACAAAATTCGAAATAATAATGTTTTAATATCTTCACGACATTGGTCGGTACTTAGAATATCGCGTAACATCTTGGATATATCGTATTATATATTGTGCCATTATGGATATAATTCACAAGAAGTCATTGGAAGTAGAATAATGCTATTTGCTTAGAAGGTATAGGTTTGAAACTATAACCTATACTTTTTTTCTCAAAATCACAATTTATTCGTAGCAAAGCTTACAATTTAAAAATTAGATAGTTTTTTTTTTTGTTTCTTATGACACTTTTCATGGACAAGCTCACAGAAGTAGTCAAAGATTTAAGCCTAATCAGCGTCTCTTGTTTTGCAGTATCGCCATCTAGGGTCAAGAGTACGACTTTTGCTACTCACTCATCCCATTCGCTTGCTCAGCCTATTGTACAGGGGGTACATTTACACCCCTTGCAGAGAGAACATAGAAGAACAACCATGCCCGAACCCGAGATGCCCAGCTCTTGGAGAACACGCGCTACCTCTGTGCCAGAACAATGACAGATAGTTTTGTTGAAGTGAAATGCGTTTGATACGATAAAACACATATTATAAGTCTTTACTAAAGTTAAGCCGACATCCTACCACAGGGAGAGCGCGACTTCCCCGTTATCTGAGCTCCCTGGCACGGGTTTAATTGTTCTTCGTCTGTTATATCAATGTAAATGAATCTTCCCCCCTTAAAACGGGACTATTCAATCGAATGTAATGCGTTAGTATCTAAAACGTACCCTTGGTCTTAGTTGGTACTACTAAAACAAGAGGTGCACTCTATGCATGAAACCAGCGAGCTTCTCCGTGGCAAGTACCATTAGAAACAACAACTACTACTAATAATAAATAAGAATGTGTGAGTTTTGGGTGCCACATGCCAGACCGTTTGAAATAAAATGACTGAATTTGGTAAAAACATTATTTGGTTACCAACTTTGGTAATTTGGAAGAAGGAAATGTGCAAATCGAAGTAAAGTTTTTTTTAAAAAAATTGATAAAAAATCATATTGGTGTTTCGTGCGATTTCAGTAAATATTACTGCAAAAATGTGATTTTTACATCATTGTAAAATTAGAAGAAAAAAATGATCCCTCAGACTATATTATACTTCATATAAGTCATGATTTACGTTAATGTATAAGTTGTGCTGAAGTTGAAATATAGCATTATTATCTTCAAAGGTTATTTTATGATAATGCTTTTCAGTTTCGACAAACATATTGGTATCTACCGATAATTTTACAATATAAGGTATTTAATCTGGAACAAATATTATTGTTGATCCCATTAGATACTTATTGAAACTGTGCAGAAAAATTCAATTTGATGCTTACACATGTTTATACATTTTTGTCATTAGTGAATTTTTTTAAACGATCGTATAGAAATGTGTATAACTTTGCAATAATCGACCTCATATCGTAAATAAATGACCACGCAACTTTAAGTTAAAAATATGAAAATTATGTCTGCGAATTTCAGATTTTATTTTCCACAATTTTGTGACCGAGCATAATTTTCATGTATTTCCTATATCCCCGATCTAAATATATATATAAACTAATATAAGGAACATTATCTTATTATACATATAATATTATCTTAAAAAGTGCTAATGTAGTGTTTCGTGAAGTTAAAAAAAAACAATGATATTTGGAACAGTACATCAAATAGAAATAGAAATCTCAATAAAAAAGAATAAAATGAAATATGTTACACATATTCAAATGTATCATGTCAGAACATAATTTCTTGAACGGCCAAGCACCACGTGCTTAGGCAAGTTAAATTATATTTATTCACTTTAATTGTTTCATCGAATGAGTCACTTTAGTATTGCAAACGATCTAAAAAACTTTGTCTCGCATTTATTGTTTAAAAAATATCACATTTCCTATTTATTTCATTTCACATAATCACGCGCTCAAAATGACATTTTTCTAGGTTTTTATTTGCTGTAGTCATTGACTCAATTCTTTTAATCAGAACTTTTGTAAGTGCAATGACAACCCCTTATTAAAAGCTGATTTTTTTAGATGCTCGTTCAGATAATAAAATTTTTATTTTTAGCCTACGGATTTTTGCTGACGCCAAAAACCTCATCCCCAAAACAACATCATGT
>JAOUZG010043359.1:1378325-1390602 GCA_026289955.1 Argiope argentata | reverse complement strand
ATAGGGAGAGTATGAACTAATAGTAGAAATTAAGTAAAAAGCAGCGAGGCATTCGTGTTGTATCTAAACGTCATGAGTATGAGTTTTCATTTCTATGAAAATTAAAGAATAACGAGTATTTGCATGTTTTTGCCACTGTTCAAATCAGATACCTGAGAACTAAACATTAGAGGTATTGCTATCAAATTTAATATAATTATGCTTTGGATGATGGAAATGTGCACCATGAAGTGAGTTTTCCGAAATAATTATTCAAAGTTTAATTAATTTAAATGTAAATAAAACGTTGGCATTTCGTTAAAACTTTGAAAATATTACCCAAAATGAACTTAAGCAACATTTTAAAAATTTATTTTTTAAAAACTCTTTAAAGATAATAATTTATTTATTATGCAAATGTTTCCTAAATTTTTGAAGTTTTTAAAATATATATATATTTCATGATTTTTAATAATAGATTTCTATTTCTAAACTAAAAATTTAAACCATTCTAATCGTTCCATCAAATACTAACATTTTTATTACCTCAACCCTCTCATTGCTGCATGAAATTGTGGATTTTGATCATTCCTCTGCTCAGCTTTTTATTGAGCTGACAAATCTGCTCTGTGTACTCAGATTTTTTTATTTTCAAAGCCCAGCATATGAGACTAACGTAAAATGATAAAATAATAAAGGAAATTGAATAATCATTTTCGAAGCTATTTTTTTAATCCGTTGAAACCAAAATTTAATACAGAACCAAATTAAGAAACATCACATAGCAAATTTTCTTCATATCACTGCTTTTTTGAGTTGGTGCTTTCTAAAATACAGGCCGAGAGATAGTCAACCTCTTTATTAACGTCGACAAGTACTGACCGACAGATAGCAAACATGTTAATTAATCTCGTCTTAAAACCTCATAAGGCTTGCACATCAGATGATAAATATTTATATTGAATTTAGATTTTAGATTTTGCAGCCATCTGTATACTTGCATTTATTTTTTTAAAAAAAGAACAGTCTATATAACATCTGTGTAGTTTACAAAAGAAATAAAAATGTAAAGGTAAAATAACACAAAAGTAAGAAGACAAAGTGAACTGGACATAAGGTCAATTTATTACAATTTTATGGAACTTCATTCTTTTAGAATTGTTCACATTCACAATGAGCAGAACAGATATAAAGCTATTAAATTGATACAGCTTTGATATCTATCTCACTTTAAATCTTAAAAATATATTCTTAAGAGAATCATGAACATTTAAATTATTTTTAAAAGATTTAATTACAAATAACACTATATTTCCAACGAAGCAACTGGTAGCCAAAGGCGGCTAGTATTTAAGGACATAGAAAATAAATACTTACCCAACGGTGCGCTGAAAAGGGTTAACACAGATGGCTCAACCATGGTGAAAATCGGCCAGATCACTCACACCACTCAGATATTAATCTTAATGCGGTAAATCTACGAAATAATGAAACAAAAATATATCTATGGGTGACCTTATAATAGATATCGTAAAGATATGAATAAAGGTGGCTGATAAGACAGAAGAGTAAATTCGTTCATTTCTTTGAACGGTACAGGATAAAACAGATATAATCGAAAAAGAAATACAGATAAATAAAAAAAAGATAATCGCATTGCACAATGTGTTAAGTGATATTATGTAAGATTGCTTGTTGGCGAGAAAATATTATATCATTGTGTTAAATGAAAATGAAACACGTTTGTATTGCTTAAATAGATTTGCATTAATAAGCGGATTTGTGAAAAGAAACTTGCAGGACAGGGGACTGATTTATTATTTGTAAAATATGCAATTATTTAAGGACCGCGACATATTTTATTTCTCTGGTATTTTAAAATTAATTAAATTTCGTTCTTGCTTTTGATTTACAATGACCACATACAAAGTAGGATTATGTTCTCTAGAGGAGTTTAAACGTGATATGAGTTCTTTTTTCTCTTTTTTAAGTTCCGAAACAAGTTATTTTTATTTTATTATCTACGTGTGTAGTTTAAAGTTAATAATTGTTGAGAAACTGAAATTATTATTTTCAAGAAAACAAATTTCAGAAAATTGCCTGCAAAAACATATTCAAAACTAAAATTTAAAAACGATTAAGGGTATTAAAAAATACAAAACTTTTTTACATAACATAGCAATAAAATATTATGCTTTTTAATTATGTTATCGAATAAATCTTAAAATTAAAAAGTGAACAAGACTTCAAAACAACATGTGGTTAAATAATTAAGAATAATGCTAGAATAACGTTAAATTTTTTTAAAATTTAACGTTAAAGATTAACGTTAATAAAAGTTAAACATTAATAAAAATTTAATGTTTTTATTAACGTTAACCCTGAAATTTAAAATGATTGCTGATTGTATTTGAATTCCATTACAATTTTAATTTCTCTAATCGTAAACTCTCCAGGAATCGTAAACTGGAGACGTCGATTGCCCTCAATAATAACATACTTTGTCTCTTTATTAATCAGATCATATCCATGAATTTGATTTTTTCAATAAAATCAAGTACAGTTTAATTTCAGAACATTATTAATGAGCTTTCTTTCACGTGCTTCCAAATTTGTAAAAAATCTAGAAGGATCAGATTTTTTTAAAATCTCAAGTCAACAGATTAGAAAAATCGGGTATTAAAATATCAATTTTAGAGTATTTAAAAATAACTTGTATACAATATATTTATCCTTTTATAAAAATTAATTTTCAAATTAAATTTTTCTATATGAGATATCGAAAACGACTTTGTCTATGATTATTTGTAATTTAATGTTTTAACATTTCAGTTTGTCAAAATAATTGTTATTTTAAAACAGCATATGTAAAACATAAGTTAAAATAAGTAAATAATAACTTCTGGCTTTAAGAAAAAGGGAGGCGATATCTGTACTGCCCCTGGAAGTTTTTTTTTGTTCCTCGTCTAAGTGTTGACATCATATGATGTGTCTACCATTAACAGCTTCCGTCTGGAATAGTTAGTTTACATCAGTACGTATTGTTAGTGCAGAAATGAAATAGTATGTTTATATTTTCAGGGATCTTTTACAATAGGCCATTAAAAGCTTTTACATTCATAACTTCCTTTTGACTTGTATCCTTTTTGACTTGTATTAATAGTTTTTGTATTATTTTTATGTACCTATACTGTATTTCTTTTTATTTTTTTGTGTTATATAAAAGAGCTTGACCTTCTCAAATCAACTAAAGAATAATAAAATGGTTGTGATTTTGTGTTTTTTATAACAATTCTTACTCTTTACTCAAAGTCATTTTCTTTGATAAATATTTCTTTGTTGAGAATCGTTTAGATAAGGTACTGTTTCGTTTTATTTGAAAGCTAAAAGCTTATATTCCATAAAATATCATTCCATTTCAAATCATTTTCAAATAAATCTGTTTTTAGATTTAAATTAGCTAAATTTACTCATCATTTCATTATTTTATTAATTTAATTTAGTTTTTAAAAATCAATTTTAAGTGAATAGTACAGTTCAGTATTGCAACAATGTTGACCATACTCAATGTTAAATTTTTGTATTGTACTATTCTGATTTTTTTGTAGTGCAAAAAGTAAAAATTGGATTGAAATAATTATTTATAATATTTTCTGATAAAAGCAATGTGGTCAAGTAATCAAAATATTTATTTTATAAATTTTCATAATTAAAGACACTTAATCTAGTTTTTATTTCAGAATATATTAAAAAATTGTCTTATATTTAAAACAGCAATAGTGCTCATAATAGTAAAAAAAATATTGAAACTGTATGTATAGAAAAAAAAAATATTGAAAATAGAATTGAAAAAGTTATTTTATATTTTAATCACTTTTGTTTTAATTTAAAATTACAGGAATCAACAAGTTAAGTATTCCTCAGTAGTAGTATTTTAAAATAAAAATTCTTTTCACCGATAGTTCCATTTCGATATTGAATAACTATCTATACAATCACTTTTCGATTAGCCTAGTGTAAGCTACAACTCGCCAAAACAATCGAAAAGTTGGCAAATAATTTAGACCTGTGCCAACTAGCGTACAACGTAGCGAGCTTCATTGAACGACTAGCCTTTCTTTTCCACGCCGACTCACTATGAGAGTGGATCAGTCCATTCCTTCAACGGGTAAGATATGAAGATCGTCAATTGTGTTGCCAAATTCCATTTGTTACTAAAATTTCAAAATTAAACATTCATTTTTTTAATTAAGTAATTTTATATGCATTTTTAATTGCGTTTATATGCATTTTTAATTCATGTGATATAAAGATGCTTATTTTAAAGAATTACAGCATTTTTGACTATTTTACTCATACCAGAAGTTTGATAATTTGATTGCAAGTGATATTATCTAATAGTTTCACATTTCTCCATTATCTTACTTATATCTATATAAAATTCTGAAATAAAATAATGAACCTCTGAACATTTTTTGAATTGAGATGGTGTATATATATATATATATATATATATATATATATATATATATATATATATATATATATATATATATATATATATATTCCATAATTTTAAATACACATTTCCACGAAATAAAAGCATTTATTTTCTCTAAAAATTTTACATGAAAAAATCCTGTAATAAAAAGTCTTTGTATTGGGCTTCAGCAAAAATAAAAATCTGGAATAACTTTTATAAGAAAATATAAAGTTAAAAATCTTAAGAAATCAAATAAAAATACAAGACGCTTCTGTTAGCTTGCGCCACAGCATCTTCTTATCTTACCCGTTGAAGGAATAGACTGATCCACTCTCATAGTGAGTCGGCGTGGAAAAGAAGGGCTAGTCATTGAACGTCACTTCCAGTAATCATTTAAAATAAACATCTGTTTTATTAATCCGCATATTTTGCGACAATTGAATAATCCAACAAGTATAACAATTTCTTTTAAATAGATTGAAGAAAATAAATATGTGTTTGTGTGTGTGTGTAATGTATAATTATGAACCGTTTTGGTTTTATTTCGGATAATAGTGGTAAGTTGAGGAAACAGTCCTACATTGCCGCCAAAATAAGTTGTTTTGTAGTGTTATTTGGCGAGTTTTCGCTTGCTACCGGTTAATCAAAAAATAGTCTCTCTAAATGTTCAATAAAATATGCAACAGTTTCATTGGACAAAAAAACGTTTATCAACAAAAAAACGTTTTTTTTCATGTTCTATTTAGATGTAGTATATTTATTTACTGATGTTTATTAGATTTTGTAAATGTAATGATCGCGAATTGGCAATATAGAAACGTGCTTAATGGAAGATTGATTGCTAAAATACATAAACAGTTAATAAATAAAAATACTTTTTCCAGACACATGACAATATTATAAATGATTAAAAACTAAAAATGGGGAATATATCTTTGCTTTAAAAATAGTGAAATGATTGTACCTGGTAAAGACTGCTTTTCTCTCTGCCATAAAATACTTGGGCATCGCCAGTTTGTTTATATTTTTTTTCGCCAAACCACTGCACTGCTAATCGTCGCACAGTTCTTTATGGTAAACCTTGCGTAGTCAAATATGCGCAGAAACGTATTTTGTGTGAAGTAGATATGCTTCTGTTGTATTACACGCTTTGCTAGTCTCGGGATCAAGAGATTTGGTGCATCTGACTTATATTGCTCTGCAATTGTTGCATTCGTTAAAATTTTCATTCCGTAATAAAAATTTTTCAATTTCTTTTATCTCCATTGTTTTTATAGCTTTATTAGAAAACTTTTTTGACATAATTTTTTTCGAATGCTTTTATTTTTTTTAAGTTATGAGTTGTTGTTTTTTATTTTTTTTTCTTATTTTTTTACTTGTGTATTATTTTTTACCAAGATAAATTATAGATTTAATAGACACCAAGCATTTTTTTTAAAAAAAATGCTCCTACCAAGGTTTCAAATGATGTTATATTCGATTTAATACAAAAGAAATTAAATTTAAAATATTAGATTTTTTTTGAGGAGGTTAAATTTTTTTCACTTTAAAATTTTTCTTCCCGCGAATCGAATGCTTTTATTTTTTTTAAATTAGAAATGGTTTTTGTTATTTATTATTATTATTATTTCCGCGTGTCTATTATTTTTTTATGATAGATACCAAGGATTTTATTTTTAAAAATGTTCCTACCATGGTGATGTGCAATGAATATTCGATTTTGTACAAAAGAAATCAAGTGAAAAATATGCGATTTTGGGAAAGACGGTGTATACATAAATTGCTTTCAAAAAATTTTTTTTAATTTTTTTCCCACATATTGTTTGTTTTTAAATATAATTTTCATAGATATAAAATATTTAACGATTTTTTTAAAATTCTTCGCGCGCCATTATTTATTCGTGAATAAAAATGAGATAAACACTAGAATATTTTAGTGATTTAGCATAAGAATATTGAAACTGATGTTAGGCTAATATTTTTTCTGAATAAAAATTCTGATAAGTTTTTGAAACTTTAAATTTGATAATAAGACAAAAAAAAAAGAGATTATCTTGGAAGAAACAATCAAAAATAAATTTAAAATGAGAGTATATGAATTTGTCATTCAAAAGCTCTTTCTCTATGATTAAAAGTAATTCGAGGATTTTTTTTTCTCTGAATAATTTAATTCTTCAGCATGGAATTTGAAAAGATATTTGGAATATTTAAAATACTAAGATTTAAAAAAAAAAAAACAATTTTAGCGTATAAGAACAATTTACTTAGAAATCTGAAGAAAAAAATTGTAAATTTATTGATTCTTTTTTATTATTTGTTCCCAGAAAATTTTGAAAATATAGCTGCTGATCAAGTTCCAAATAAACCTTTAAGAATAATGAAAATGAAAGAGCTGTTAAGCATAAAAAAAGATTAAAAAGAAATCTGCTATGCATATTTCAATGTGTCATGTCGGAACATCATTTCTTCAATGGCCAAGCACCACCTGCTTGTTCAAGTTAAATTATATTTTTATACATTTTAATTGTTTTATTGAATGAGTCAATTTAGTATTGCAAACGATAAAAAAGACTTTGTATCGCAATTATTGTTTTAAAAAATATCACATTTCCTATTTATTTGATTTCACATAATCACGTGCTTAAAATGACATTTTTCTAAGTTTTATTTGCTGTAGTCAGTAACTTATTTTTTTCTTCAATTAGGGCTTTTGTAAATCCGATGGCAACGCATTATTAAGCTGATTTTTTGACGTGCTCGTGCAAATAATAAAAGTTTTATTTTCCGCCCACGGATTTTTGTTGACGTCAAAAACCTCATCTCAAAAACAAAATCATGTTCTGATTTCATAACAAAATAGATTAAAATGAAATCCACTGTGCATATTTCAATGTATCATTTCAGAACATAATTCTTGAACGGCCAAAATCCGATGGCAACGCGTTATTAAAAGCTGATTTTTTGACGTACTCGTGCAGATTACAAAATCTCAATATTTCGCCAAAAATTTTTTGTCGATTTCATTCCCAAAATAACATTATGTTATGACATGGTAAAAATATAACTTAATCACGTTAAAGTAAATTTTCCTAATCAAATATCGGAATTATTTAGTTATTTTCAGCCTCTCAATAACATAAAATCAAGGAGACATAATTTCTCGGTTAGAATATGAATAAGCCGGCTTTCTGGGATAGAGCCAGCGCGTTTTCAGGAAGTCCCGGTTCTGGCATGGTTGTTCTTCTGTGTGCTATCTGTGAGATGTGTGAGTCTGCCTCCCTGTAAAAAGGGGCTGTACAAGCAAATGTGACAAGTGTGTAGCTAAGTCGTACTTTTGGCCCTAGTTAGCTCTACTTCAAGAACAAAAGACGTTCCTTCCGGCTTAAATCTGCTGCTGTATCAACAAAGGGCTTGCCCATGGGCTAGTGTCATAAGTAATAACAGAATATGAATAATAATAGGTAATGGATGGCGACGTTTGAACATAAAGTTACGTTAAGTAAATAACGGTGGATTTGGTTTTCGCATTTGTTGCAAACATGTTTGGAAAAACATAAAACGAAGGATAGGAATGGGAATTTCAAGTCGATTTTTAAAATATTTTATTCAGTTAAATACTTGAGGCAAAGTTTTGATATTTTTTAACCATAACTTCTAAAGATATAAAAGCATAAGCACATCTTGTTTTCCCTCAATTTTATAATTGCAAGCAATATAGTCAATAATACCAGTTTAGTTCTCATGTAATATTTTTTCTCTACGAAGCTCAAAATATTTAAAGTGTATTTTGTAACAGTCTTTTTCGTGAACGTGTACAGTATTTTTCGTAAGATTTTTTTTATTGTACATTTATAAATCCCCGAGCACCACTAAGTATCACACGGGGCTTACAAAAGTAGACAACACATTACAATAAAGATATCGTATACATAACGACTAGTCATGCATCACATTCGCTTGCACAGCACCCTTTTACAGGGGAGGGGGGGGGGCTCATATCACAGATAGAACAGATAAAGAACAACCATGTCGAACCCAGGGCTTCCAGATCACGGGGAAGACACGTTACTCCGGTGCCAGGACTTTGGCTTGTTATGAGATTGGAATATTCTTTTTTTTATTGTTACAAATATTTCATAACAGATATTTCTTCTTGTTTTTTTTATTATATAAATACAAAAATTTAGATCGTAGGGAAGGGGGCGAATGTCTATGTTGATTAGGGTTCATGTTAAAGTATGTATTTTAAGAACATTCCCATTGGGATAGTAATTATCGCTATGATAGCAAAGATGTAATTGTTTCATCGAATTTTTGGAAAGGCTGCTTTTTTAAAGATAAGTGTATGTACAGATATAAAATATCGCTTTTGGTTTGAAATTTTTTAATTCTTTTTCTAGTACATTGAATATAGTAGATTACACAAAGACTTCAGCGTAAAGTTTTATTTATTCATGTTGTTGTTGTTACTTATGGCACTTGCCATGGATAAGCCCCGCTGATACATCAGCAGATTTTAATCGGGAGTAATGCGTCTCTTGTTTTACAAGTAGCGACATCTATGACCAAGTGTACAACTTAGCTGCACACACGTCACCACCCTTTTTAGGAGACGGACTACATTCATGCATATTCATCCATTCATCTCATATCGTAATTTAGACCTAGAACAGAGAACGATCACCTCTGACCCAGTACCGCCCAGTGGTATTACTCTCCCCATGGAGGATTTTGCGACCATGAACATATTTAACGAGCGCCAGCCGCCACACGCAAAGGGGAATCTTTTTGCCGGTGACTTATTCGTGCAAGTTTCTTACGACGCAACTTACACATTATCTTATTAAGTGAAATGTAATCGATTTTTTTTTCAAATGAAAAAAAGACTCACATATAATAGATGCAGATATAAATATTTTATTAAAAAAGTACATTTGAATCATTTTGAATTTAAACTTTAAAAAATCTTTTGAATTATTTTTTTATCGAAAGAGATAATATGAGATATCATTAATAATTAATAACACATTTTTATGGATAAGTCAAGAAAAATTTATAAATATTCGATAAAAGTTAAAACCATATTATTCTTATCTAAACAAATGTATTTTAAATATACCAATAAAATTCTTTTATGATGACAAGAAACATTTTCAAAAAAAGATAAAGAAACTGCGCAACAAAGTGTTTAAAAAACTTTATTTTCATTTTATCAGAAATGAAAAGTAAATATTTCGTGACTATTCAAATTTGATTCCTCATGAAATTGCTTCAAATCTCTGTCTTAAGATTATAAACATAAAAATGATTTTTTTCTGGAAAATCGTTTAATATGAAAAGAAATGAAGCTGAAAAAGGAGTATGAGTTAAATATAATTGCTTGGATAAAAAGTCTTTGATGACTATATTTAGCGTATGATTATGCTTTAACGACGAGCCGTTTTTTAATTTGTCCATGTCACTAGCCATTGATACCTTTTAAAAAAGGCTGACTTATCAATCATTTGTATTGTTTTTTAATAAGCTCATAATACATTCCTTTTCTGTTCACAAGTTCTTGATGAGTTCCTTTTTCAACAATTTTGCCGTTGTCAAGAACAGCTATGCAGTCTGCGTTTTGTATTGTTGAAAGTCTGTGAGCTATGACTAAACATGTTCTTCCTCGTCTAGCTTGATCAAGAGCCTCTTGCACTGCCTATGAAGAAAGTGAATACAGAGTCATTCTTAATAAGCTAAAGTGAATACAGGGTAATTCCTAATAAGCTAAAGTGAATACAGGGTAATTCCTAGTAAGCTCAAGTGAATACAGGGCAATTCCTAATAATCTAAAGTGAATACAGGGTATTTCCTAATAATCTAAAGTGAATATAGGGTAATTCCTAATAAGCTAAAGTGAATACATGGTATTTCCTAATAAGCTAAAGTGAATACAGGGTAATTCCTAGTAAGCTAAAGTGAATACATGGTATTTCCTAATAATTTAAAGTGAATACAGGGTAATTCCTAATAAGCTAAAGTGAATACACGGTATTTCCTAATAATCTAAAGTGAATACAGGGTAATTCCTTATAAGCTAAATTGAATACAGGGTAATTCCTAATAAGCTAAAGTGAATACATGGTATTTCCTAATAAGCTAAAGTGATTACAGGGTAATTACTAATAATCTAAAGTGAATACAGGGTAATTCCTAATAAGCTAAAGTGAATACAGTGTAATTCCAAATAGATAATTTCAATGCATACTTTTATAAAGTAAGCATACATTACAGCATTTCATTTAAAAAAAATATATTATATTGTTCAATTTACATACGCTTATATTATTAAACTTTTTGAACTATTCTCAGATTAAATGGTTAGAAGACCAATGAAATATATAAGTTAGTCTCTTATAACTAAATAAAAAAAGGGACAAAAATATTTTTTTCCTTAGTAAAATTGTTTCAAAGTGTGAAATTTTCTATATGTATTCCTTGATTAGAATTAAGCTATAGGTTAATGATTAGTGTGGGTTTTTAAAAAATATAAACAAACTAGTTGCAAAATAAAATGATTTTCATATTATTCTGCAAAATATTTTATAAGATGGTAAAATAATTTCATTTATATTTCATTCCCTTCAATAATAAATAATGAAATAATTTATTGATTTCAATATTAAAAAATTAAATAATTTACGTTTCTTTCATGAACATAAAAAATAATCTAATAATTTATAATTCGTCGATTTTTTAATAAATAATCACACATGTAATTCATCCTTTTAAACAATAAATTATCTGTTTATCTGCATTTCCTTAAAATCATTAATAAATAATCAAAGGATTTTCATTCCCTGAATTTCAATAATAAATAAACAAATGATTTGCATTTCTTTAATATCATTTATAAATAATATGATTATCTGCATTTCCTTAATTTCGTTAACAAATAATCAAACGATTTTCATTTCTCGAATTTCAATAATAAATAATCAAATGATTTGTATTTCTTTAATATCATTAAGAAATAATCAAATGATTTGCATTCCTTTGATATCGTTAGTAAATAATCAAATGATTTGCATTTCCTTAATTTCCTTCATAAATAATCAAATGATTTGCATTTCCTTAATTTCCTTCATAAATAATCAAATGATTTGCATTTAATCCATTTCATTAATAAATAATCAAATGATATTCAATTCCTCCATTTCAATAATAAATAATAAAATAGTTTCCATTTTCTCCATTTCCTTAATAAATCAAATAATTTGCAATTGATTAATTTCATCAATTAATAATCAAATGATTTGCATTTCCTTAATTTCATTAATAAATAATCAAATGATATTCAATTATTCCATTTCATTAATAAATAATCAAATGATATTCAACTCTTCCATTTCATTAATAAATAATCTAATGATATTCAACTATCCCGTTTCATTAATAAATAATCTAATGATGTTCAATTATCCCGTTTCATTAATAAATAAGCAAATGATTTGCATTTCCTCCATTTCATTAATAATTATAAAATAATTAGCATTTTATTCGTTTCAATAATAGATTATCTAATAAATAGCATTTTGTTGGTTTCAATAATAGATTATCTAATAATAAGCTTTTTATTCGTTTCAATAATAGATTATCTAATAATTTGCATTTCATTCGTTTCAAGTACCGAAATCCTACTTGTTTTGAACCAATTATGCCTTATGAAAGTAAAACAAATATATATTTCAAGTGAACTTCCCAAAAATGAAGCAATATCATTTACCCATTTTAAAATTACCCAGTCTGACCCTTTTACCGTTTACCCATTCTAAAATT
>JAOUZG010043359.1:1359011-1370219 GCA_026289955.1 Argiope argentata | reverse complement strand
AATTCTAAATTTTAATCCTAATTAATTTCCAAAGCCCTATCTTAATTACGCCCATAGTAATATCATTTTCAAATATTTTCATATTTCCTGATCCATTCCACATGTTCGAATTAATTAATTCAACAGAAGTTGTGTAAAATTGCTGAAACAGCTAAACGCCGGTTACTTTTTCACACTCCGTGGGAGAGATGAAAATTCCTGCCCTAAAAAAATCCTTTAAAGAGATTCCCGTGTTTCTCTTGCCTCTTAGATGTCTGTCTTGGAAATCCCCATTGAAATCTGATTTTAGAAGCTCTATAAAAATATTTTTCCAATCAAAGTCTTGGTATTTAGGACCAGGGATAGTGATTTCCTATCCCTTTGTTGTACACTTAGCGTTTTCGTCATTTCTGTGTTGTTCTGTGTTGTGCACGTCGCTATCGTTTGTAAATAATGCCTGCTCCTGTGAGTGAATAAAAACTTAAAAACCCAACCCTGTGTATATACGAGTATATATATATATATATATATATATATATATAAGACTTCATAATAATCTCGAAATTATTATTTTTTTAATTGAATGTTATCTTCTAATTTAAAATTTTCATTGTACATGAAAATTATGGTTTCGATATATAAGTAGAAAAAATATTTTGTAAAATATGAAGCATTCTTTTACACATTTAATTTTAATTAATATAATAAAAAATATATAAAATTAAATTATATTTTTAAAAAATGATTATGCGTGTTTGAGGGATATTTTAATAATAAAAAAGGAGCAGAATTCCAATAAATCTTCAGATAATAATGCACTTTAATTAATTAAATTTTGATGGAAACAAATTGCTAAAACATCTGTGGCGTAACAAATTTAATGAATCAATGTAGCTGGAATGCTTTTGTATTCTTTGTCACAATAAAAGTGAAAACCTTTCACAAGGGATTATGAAAAGCGGAAAATTACTTCCGATAAAATTGCGGAAGTAAGCTTCCGAAACTTTCCTATAATCCTACAAAATTGTAAACTTTCGGCAAGACAGTCAACGTCATGTATTTTCCTATATCGGTTTCAATAGAACCGGAGACTTGTGCAAAACGGAATGGTGACAGTATAAAGATTGATGAAGAATCTGTAACATGTATTATAATCAATTCTACGTCATGAACTGAGGGTAAATCTTGAATCTTATTGGTGTCGACCAAGAAAAATAAAACCCAGAATAAAAACAAAATGTAATAGTATCGTAACTTGTATACCACTAAAGTCTTAATTGTTAAAAATGAAAAAAAAAAAAAAAAGAAAAAGAAAAATAATAGAAATTACTTACTGAAAAGGTTTAAGCAGATTATTAACATATCTCTCATAAAATCTGTTTTCAAGACTAAGGCTTTGAACCGTTTTGATATTCTCAATTGATTCGCAGGCAATCTGATATTATGGAGAAAAAAAAGTGTATCAACATAAGTAAAGCCAAAATAAGTAACAATTAATCACGGGATATATAGCAGAAATAAATGATCAAAAATTACAATATAAAACAAGTTAACTTGGCAATACACTGAAGGCTGTAACCAGACCGCTTCACCCGACAATGACTAGGTACATGTTTCTTTGAATACATTCTTTAGACTTTCTTCAATAACCAACAGTATTTTCTTTCTTTTTTCGTTTTTTTTTTTAATTTTTTGATTTAAAATATCTATTGTAAGTCCTCCCATTCTGAAATGAAAGAGTGGCAAAAGTGTGCCCAAAACCTGATCTTACATTACTTAGAGAAGGTGTTATTCCTCTTTCTACTTGTATAACATCCCCCCAAGGGGCATTTTGAAATAAGGATGAGATGCTTCCAGCATGGTGGTTGGACTCGCCACCCTGCAGGGTACATTTATAAATGGAGATGAGACTCATCCTATCGATGATCTCCTCCTACGGGGAGAGCTGTACCGTGGCCGGTGATGACCAATAGGACTCAACCACAGTTCCTGTCAGTATTGCTGTTGCGGTGGTCCGGTCATTCTGTCCTAGTAGTTTAAATGCGTGGCGGTTCGAAGGATACACAAGGAGATATGACTTCTCCTTGTGTAAAATTATGATTTTCGCTTAAAGACATAATGATCATGTGTGTTTAAATTTTTATTTTCAATGTTTTTAACATATGAGTTTTATTGTTTGTATCGTAAAGAAAATTTTGTATATATTTTGGAATTTTATGTGTCAACCGATTGAAACCAAAACGTGAACACACGTATACAATTTTAGTAAAATTATGGGATATTTCATTTCATTTATTTATTCTTTCAATTTTTGTTATTATGTTTATGCACATACAAGTGTTGAGATCGTCACACATACATTTCATAAGAGGTATATAATTCAAAATTGATTACATAACTACAATTTTAAAAAGAAAATTTCGACTAACTTATCTAAATAGTTTTTTTTCCATGAGTTATTGCATTTATCTGCTGTGAAAATATTGACTGTCCGTTAGTAGTTTTAGTCTAAATTTGCTACGAATTTAAACTTTAAATATTAAAATTATACTTCAGATTTTATACACCTAGCCTTTTCTGTGTTGTAGTTTCTTTAGGTTTTCTTTTAGACATAGAACAAAAAATGAAATAACAAGATCATATATCACATTTCACATATGTGAATCACCATTTTTGAATGATCTCGCTTACGTGTTTGTGAATTTATAGAACTACGCAAGGTCAGTTTTTGATAGATGTGATTGTTTTTAGATGATAAAACAGTGAACTGGATTTCATTTACTTATAATTTTAGGTTTTGTATTATCCCTTTATATGTATGCAAAGAAACAGACCATCGGAGTTGGAATAACTGGTTAAATTTGATTTCAAATTGCATTAAAACTTACACTTTATTATACTTCAACTGTTATACAGAACTATACTTTAGATCTTAAATCTATGGGTCTAATTTTATCTATCTAACTGTCTTTGTTTGCTGTTATTGTGTTAACTTATGAACTTATATCTTACCTGATATAATTTCTCGGAATGAATTTATTTTTCGAAATGTGGTATAAACCTTGGAATTTGGCAACGACCATATACTATGGTTCGTCTAGCTCGAAGGATTTTCGAATTATCATGTCCACTGACAAACAGACGAATACTTTTCCTAAAATGAGCTATGCAAGCCAAGGAAGTGAGAAATGTAGAGATTCTTCGAAAGATTGAGAGTATTATTTCCTTTTTTAAATTTCGTATACGAGAATATAAAATGCATTGAATGTTGTTGTGTTGTGAGGCTCTTTACTAGCCCGCTGTCAGTTTTCTGTCAGCGATTTAAGCCGAACGAGCGTCTCTTGTTTTTTCAATAGCGCCGACTAGGGCCAAAAGTACGACAAAGGAATGCACAGAAATCTCTGAGCATAGAAAGCATCTGACAGTTGAAAATAACGATTTCAGTTCAGTACTGATGGTACCAGGCAATCTTTGGACTCTGAAGGACATGATGTCAAAAATGGTCAGTTTTTTTTACCAATTGTTTGCAAATTTGCAGAGAAGGAAGAGGTTAGTAATTGACCACTTGGGAGCCAATTACCTAGAAGTGAATATCAGTTTGGCAGATTCGGTCAATGTAAGGATGGACATTGCTAAAGACCACAGTTGGCCACTACAAATCCTATTGATACTGCTGCGTGCAGTGGTGGTGGAGTGATCCGCTGTACACAAGAAGGGTCAACAGTACGACTAAGCTACTCACACATCAGAACCCTTTTTACGGGGCGGACTTCAATTCACTTAGCCTTAGATCGTCATTTAGATCTGACTTAGGGAACGATCATCTCTGAACCAGAACCCCTGTGATATTACTCCTGTCATGGTGGACTTAATAATCACAATAGCTCTAAATAGTCAAATGCTCCAACCACCACTCACATGGAGGATCTTCGGCAGGTGGGATTCGAGCTCTCCACCCAAAGGATGCAAATCCAACGTTGCACCAACCATGTTATCCCGGCCTTCATATATTGAAAGTAAATACATTAAAGGAAGAAGGTCTATCCTAAAAAGTATTACTTCAAATTATCTTTATCTATTAAATATTTTTTCATTACGTATCAATCTTATTTTTTATATAAATTTATCCAAAAATGATAATTATAGATACTAGAAACAACTACGAGTTATTGGGACATGATTAGAGTGGACAACTTATAAAATAATTTTCGGTGATAAACTTTTCTCTAACTTTTTGGGGTTATTAAAATATCAAGAAGTATGAAAGTTTAATACCGAAAATATACGATATTTTATTTGGGAAATATCACGATATTTTATCGTCTTTTCAGATATATCACGTTATTTTATTGTGATATCGTGTTTTGGGAAGAATCGCGATATTTTATCATGCTTTGTAAAATATCTCGATATTTTGTTGTGATATTTTATCTTGTTTTGTAAAATATTACGATATTTTATCGTGTTTTGAGAAATATCACGATATTTTATTGTGTTTTGAGAAATAAAACGATATTTTATTTTGATATTTTATCGTGTTTTGAGAAATATCACAATGTTTTATTGTGATATTTTATCGTGTTTGGAGAAATATCACGATTTTTATTGCGATATTTTATCCTTATTTATGAAATATAACGATATTTTATTATATATTTTATTTTGAAAAACCTAGTATCATAATATGTAGAGTAAACCTAAAGATGAATTTGCGTTTCATTTCAATTTTCACTTACTTCACTAGCATGGGACATAAGCTCGGCATCACGTCTTTGATTTCCCTTCGAAATTTTCATCTGCATCGCTCCGGCACTCAAAAGAATTGGAACTACAACAATCAATGCCAATGCAAGTTTCCAACCAAAGATGAAAGCAATGGTAATGCTTGCAAGAAGCGTCACAATGGCCGATATCACAGTACCAATCCTTAATCCTCCAGCCTATAGCAGAAATTTTAAATGATATTCATATATGGAAATTAAAATATCGCACAATTAAAATTAATTTTTTGTCAGTCAGAATATGAATCATTCACGTACTGATTTCATGAGCGGAATATCCGTGGCAAGCCGAGAAGCAAGTTTTCCTGAAGTATGGCGATAATCATCAAACCATGCAATATCTTGTCTCAAAATGTTGCTGAATGTTTGATACCTCAGTCTCGTAGTTAGTTTCTCGCCAGCAAAGGAATAACCTACAGTCTAAAATAGATTAAATGATAAGTGGAATATTCAACTGACAGAAACAAACGTTTTTTGATTGCGCTATAATTTTAGCAGAGTTGTTATTAACTCAAGTGATATTCATACAATATTGTTTTACTATAACGATTTTTATATATATAACGCATAATACTAACTATTATTGATAAAATTGTTTGGTGAAGTTTATATAATTAATAGTATTAATAATGTTAAGAATATATGATATTTTTTGTCTTGAAACGTTACTCTTATTGATGGAAATAGAGCTTTACTGATATTTTTAATGGATATAAAGTCAAAGATTCATGTCCTTATACATCATTTGAATATACGTTTGGTAACATAAATGAAGGTTCTAGAAAATAGAAGAATTATAACATTATCTATTAGGAACATGGACGTTAAAATTCTTCTGGAAAGAGTCACAGAACGTCAGGCGTTCTGAAGTAAATGCGTTATAAATTTAATTGGGTTACTAGCAAGTCGAATGATATTCAAATAACATTGTTTTACTATAAAAAATTGTTATTTATGACGTATATTGGTATATAATGTTTATAAAAGGGCTTGGTGAAATTTGCATGTTTTATAATAACAATAATAGAGTTTTTATCAGAGTTGTGCAGAAATTTTAGTCTCATTGTTGGTGAAGAGAGATTTACCGATGTTATCAATGTATTAATAATCAATATACTTAGTGATCATTTGGCCATGAATTTGATAACAAAAGTGATGGCTCTAAAAAGACAGTAATTATGGCATTGTGTATTAAGAACAGAGATTTGAATATTCTTCTGGAAAGAACCATAGAAAGTCTCACGTTTTCAGTCGATTATATTAAAAAAGGTGGTCCCAAGAGAAATGGATTTTTTTTCTTCCGAATACTGAGTACAGAATGAGATCTCATGGACATTCTGAAACGTTTGCTCTTTTTACTGTCTATTTGTATTGTTAATATTTACAACTACTAATTTATTAATAAATTAAATTTAAATAAAAAATTTTAGTTTTTAGTTTTTTTAAAATTTATCAATCATTATTACAAAATAATATGAAAACTTGAAATCCGTTCCTTCAGAAAGTGTCTAATAGATTGCATAATTCGAAAGAAATGATAATTTACTTTATTTAAGTATTCAAAAGATTATTAAATTACTAAAAATTAAAATTTCATCGAAAATGCTCAAATATACAAGATTTCAATATTGCGGGATACAATGGAAAAGGAAGATATAATTATATAATCACAAATTTTATACAATTAAAGTAAATGCATCGAATTATCTTTGCTTTGAAATTTAATAACCTAGACTTGAATATTTGTATGTGCATCAGCGTCATCTAGATTCATCACACTTATAACAATGAGATTTGGCATCAAAAATGCACAGTCGTAATGTACTTTGAAGTTTAAATTTTAATGTTTAATTCACGCATTTTTTAAAAAAAAATTGTGCTTTTATTTTTAAAAAATTACATGTTTGTTCTCAGTGCTGTTTCTTAAGATTGTAGGAAAAAATAGGAAACATGGAACAATATAAGGCTATCCGTCTAAAACATTTTTTCCCTTTTCACAAAATTTACTAAAGTTAAAGAATTTTTTAATAAGTTTCTCATTCTTTTTAAGAATTACAATTAATCTATCCATAATTCCAATTCCTTCTACATTTTTCGATTTCTTGGATTATTATTCACATATTTCCTTTTAATTTGAAACAAGAAAAAACAACCTTTCTTCCTTAATTTTTTTTCATTATTTTTTTCTAAACAGATCAAATACATTTTACACGACAGAAAATGGGGATCTCAGTGGATTAAGCTTTACTTCTTATGTGATTTAACAAGGAAACAAATTTAAAAACATTAAAAAAAATCGTGAAATTGATTTTAACGTGGTTTAAATCCTATTAGCATTGCTTTTCTTCAGACTTTCTGATTGCTTTGTCTTTCTATCATTTATTTAATGTCTTTACTTTCGTTATTTGTTTTAATTTACATGATATATAACTATCCAGGACATATCGAAATCAGAAATAAATATAAATATCATTCCATATTAATCAACATTTTTAATAGCTTTATTTTATGTTATTATTGTTTTGATTTTAACGACAATTATCAGTTAATGAGTAACGCTAACGCGGTCTTTGGTAGTTGCATATAAATACTAATATATTATTTATAGGAATAAGAATCGGATAATAGATAGTTGCTTATAAATGACACTATCAATGAGTGAGAAATGAAATTATATTGAAAGTTCAGGAGGTAAATCAATACCCTGAAAACGTGACCCACAGTAGCTACAACCGCCAACACTATAAACATCATAGACCAGAAGAATGTAGATTCTTTTAGAGCAGCCCCAGATAGAGTGAAGGTCTACAAAGAATTAGAAAAACAAACTATTAATAATGTAACTAAAAAGGGTAGTACGATATATTTTGGCAGTTTGATATACTTCAAACATTGAATGACAAATCTATGAATAATAGATGTTATAATTGACACTTTGAATAAGAGAAATGGTAATATGAAATGAGAGAAGAATGATTTTGAACGTGAGACTTGCTTTTGAATAACTGGGCTATATGGCTTTACATTTCAATTTTAACTTGATCATTATATTTATATTTATTATTTGATTTGAATTTTGTCAGTAAAATATAGGATTTTATTATTTAGTTTATTTTTTTATCCGTGAATGATACTTTTTAAGAAGATAATTATTTTCTTTTCACAAATCTTGCATTGGGTGAGGATTAGAAAACATTTTATCGTAAATTACTTATTTTTGGTTATTTTTTATAACAATTCGTAGGAAAGAGAACAAAAAAATTGTTTGAACAAAAAATTATATCACTGTAAAAAATTTCATTACACTTTATGAAAGAGTATTTTAATTTAATTTTGCTATCCAATAAATAATATATGTACACCCTGTATTTTTCATAAATATTAGAGATTATTTCAAAAAAAATTACAAAACTAGTTAAAGGATTATTTAATATTTCGTCTATGCACAATAGATTGTGAAAAACTAAGGTTCTTAACTTCCGGTATACTGTTATAGCTGAAGAAAAGGGGACTATACAATAGAGTTATTTACTAAGTAGAATAATATTTCAACATATTTCAAATAACTAAATAATTATACTTCAGTATATTTAACAATAATCCAAATAATTCAAATTTATTACATATTGTTGCTGTAATCTATACTACTATTATAAATGTGAAAATTTAGATGGATGGATGATGTTAGTCAATTATGCCAGAAAAGCTGAACGAAATTGGATGAAATTTATCACATAAATTAAAGTCTAGATTGGCACGTAGGTTACTATTTTTTTCGGTTAATTGAGTGGCTAATTTTTTATTAATTATAAGCTAACTCTTCCATTAAGAATCTTCATTTCCAAACCGCCAAATGAGTAAAACTTCAGTTTGTTTTTTCCTCACGCTAATGAGGTTAGGCTTAACATGTTTGAGACCGTTTTTTTTAAAAACAATTCTGTTTATTTTCTTAGTGTTTGATGCATTTAAAATTAAACATTGTTGATTAATCGATTTTTTCAGGTTCATTTTGATGTACTTTGGAATTAAAGTAAAACATAATGGAAATTAAAAATTTCTTATCTGCATTGCATTACCCGAACTGTCGTGGAAAATTCACGAATTTACGTTGACCCAGTTTTCATTGAAAATTCACGAATGTATTCTGATCGTCGACAATTTTAGATTAGTTATGTCGACTAATCTTTGTTTAAAACCATTTGATGCTTTGCGAGGTTGGTAATTTTTAGGCAGCGTTTTGCTTGAGTTTACATTGATGTCATTTTTTCATGTTACTGTAATTCGATCTTTTATGTTCCTTTACCTTGACTTTTTTTCCTGCATATTTTTATTATTTTCAATTAATTTTTTTGTGTGTGTGTGCATTTATCTTTTCTGCATTTATTGATGTTTTTTCTATGTTTCCGTTAATTTGCTGCAACATTCATTGAAATCTTACGACTGAAATCGCTGTTGCTGCCGTTCACGCCATATTCGGCCATTCCCTTAAAATTTGGCGATAAACTAATTTTTTGGCGATAATTGTTTTCAACAGCATCATAATGATACGGTTTTATATAATTTTACATTGTGATCAGACCGACAGCCGGCATCCTGGCAAAGAGGAAGCTTTTATTTCTCTTGATCCCGGGCATCGCGGGTTCTTCTGTATTTTATCTGTGAGGTGTGAGAATGTGCCAACCTGTAAAAAGGGGCTGTGCAAGCGAATGTGATAAGTGTGTGTCATCTTCATAAGAGCGAGAAGTCAGACTTCTGTGCGCGGGTTCTCAGAGGTCTATACCCTCAGAAGCTACTGCACTCCTCCCCCCCAATTCCGCTGAAAAGCGGACAAGAGATCATCATCATCAGACCGACAGTTCTCACACATACATAACAAAATTTCCACGAATATGAAGCCGCTAGTATTTAATAATTAAACAAATTTGCATTCTTTACAAATGATTTTTTTCTGAAATATATCTGCTTACTATACTTCTAAAACCAACAAATTTGAATAACTACCACATCTGGCACAAAATAAATAAATAAAGCATTTAAAAAAGGTCTTAAAACATACTCACGTGAAACATTTCACTGTAAAAGACCGCATAAGCTGGCATTATTGAACCAGTCGCGACAGAAGCTAAAGATCCAATAACGATCTCTTTCCACTCGCTTCTGCTTTCTTTAAGAATTTGAAATACTGATGGCAGAGGAACTTTTTCCTAGCAAAATATAATAAACAGGTGAAAAATTACATTAGTGGAAGATTAACCCTTTTTTGCATAGGAATGGAGATTCCCATCATAGCATTTAGTGATAATAAAAAAAACAGGTGTATTGTAAATTGGTATTGCTGGTGACTTTTGCCACGACTATGGTGCATGCAATAAGGAAATTATCTGCCAAAAAATCAAATGTAACAATCATTATAGACGTTTGAACTTATCAGTACGTTGTTGGTTGTAATTGGAAGAAATGTGCGATTTCTTGAATATTTTTTAACTAATCTGAATTTATTAATAATAAAAGCGGTAATGAGTGCAAAATTTAGAAGAGACGGACACTGAAGATTTTGTATTCAGCTTAACATGTAAATTTGTATAATGGACGGATATTTAAACCATACTGTTTTTTAATGATTTTATCCTGTATATTTATTTATGATATTTAACAGTTTTCCTTTAATCTAGAAAATGAATTATATCAACCAGATTTATTTCATAAAAAGGAAAAAATCATGCAAAGAAAGACTAAAATTTATTGAAAAATGTAAGTATCGCTGTGAATTTTTATATTTACTTTTACATTGCAAAAAAGCCGGCTTTCTGGCTCAGAGGTAACACGTCTTCCTCGTGTTCTGGGAGTCCAGGGTTCGAGTCCCAGTTAGATCATGGTTGTTCTTCCGTGTGCTATCTGTGACCTGTGTGACTGTGCCCCCTGAGAAAAAAGGCTGTGCAAGCGAATGTGATGAGTGAGTAGCAAAGTCGTAATCTTGGCCCTAGTTGGCGCTATTTCAAAAAGAAGAGACGCTCCTTTCGGCTTAAATCTGCTCTGTATCAGCCGGGGGCTTGGACATGGCAAGTGCCATAAATAACCGCAAAAAAACCCAATTTATTGTATATTCTGTAAAGTAAAAAGCAGGAAGATAGTGTCTTCTAGTCTATTAAACCATTATATAATTTGTCCTTTTTTATTTTATTTGAAAGATTATGATGTCTAGATACGCCCTCAATAGTCTCCTTCCTTCCCCTCCTCATTCTAGTTTCTCCAAATATGGCGGAATAGATTGGATACATCCCCATGTTTAATATTTATCAGGATTTCAATATTTAATTTTACCATTTTTTCATGCACAGATAAGTAATCAGAATCTCCTTTTTTTTCCTCTAGACCGATTTAAAACAATTATCCTTGTGTTCTATGATACGATGAATAAGGATTTCGATATTTAATTTTACCATTTTTT
>JAOUZG010043359.1:1329402-1344011 GCA_026289955.1 Argiope argentata | reverse complement strand
GAAAAAACGGTAAAATTTGGTTTATTTTTTTACTTATTAAAATTTTATTTAGAAATTCAAAAAAAGGGCCCCGAGGTGCACATTCCCGGCACCCAAGGTATACATATACCAAATTTGGTAGCTGTAGGTTGAATGGTCTGGCCTGTACATCGCCAACACACACACACACACACACACATTGTGCTTTATTATAAGTAAAGATATATGAATTCATGGGAGAAATCCAGACTTCTGCTCGGTACTTTGAAGCGAGCTCATACCAATTCTAGAATATCTGAACTCCATTTAAGTTGCTACCGCCGTTTAAAGATATTTGGATCATCGCGGACAGTAGAAGTGCTGTCCAGCACTTGACCAATTGGCATAACGTGAGGGACAGTACTAGTGCAAAGATTCTCAAGAACCTAAAACATCTGTCACCTTTCTCATCGGATCCTTTTTTCAGTGGATTCGGTCTCAGGTCGACGTTGCTGGGAATGAAATGGCCGACAGTTTGGCCAGAGCTGGTGCTGGCGAGACCACTACGCCTGCCGCTTCTCTTACTTGCAAGGCGGGAATTTTTTTCTAAACACAAGGTCACGAATAAGGTCGTTTAGATGGTCTCGAATGGGCACCCATGGTATCAGAGTAAATGACCTGGTGGCTACCGGTCCCCTAGTAGACAAGATCAAACTGCTTTTACCCGTTTCCTTAGGGGCCATCTATCGTCAGTAACTTTTGCCGGAGGTGCTAAACAGTTCGAACTCTGAACTAAATGTTCTTCTGCGCAGGTCTCTCCTGGCCACAGATTATCTTGTCTGGGGCTTACCAGGCAGGACCTGGTTCATGATACCCCTTTTGGTACTGGACTTTCTCAAGGTGAATGATTTCACGGACCTGATCTGGCTCTGATTGTCACGGGGATGAGAAACAACAACAATATGACTTCATATATTTGACCCGAACAATATTAACTTCTTGAAAACTATTTTAGATATTCTGATTTTTCGGAGATAGCAATAATTGTTTTCAAATCCATCTTAGACTAAGTTTAGGAGTCGATTGTTTAAAAAAGATGATTAAATGAATTTTCTCTATTTATGAAGAGTAATAAATGCACAAATATTTACTACTTTTTCATGATTAAAATTGTTTTGCAATGTGAATACATTTTTAAATTATGAATTTCTACAATAATTTTTTTAAACGTTGATCAGAATTTCTGTTGTTTCTAATGGCAATTGCCAAGGTCAAGGCCGCTGACGCAATCAGCGATTTTAAACCAGGGGTACGTCTCTTGTTTTAAGTAGCGCCAACTGGGGATAAGAGTATAACTTAGCTACTCTAGCATCACATTCGCCTCACAGATAGAAGAGACGGGGAACAACCCTGCCCAAACAATTACTCGAACTCAGGACGACAGCATCAAGGTTGTACTGTCCACCAACGCTTTAAAATTTAAAACGAGACACATGAATGTAAATTATACATTATAATACAGTTCGATGGAAAAAGAAAAGAAATTCTTACTCGTTTAGTTTTGTTGTGAGCTCCCCGCTTTGATGTTTATCAAACCAAGCAATTTCAAGACGCAAAAATTGGTGGAAAAAATGCTGCCTCATCCTGTACACTTGTCTTTCACAAGCCATTACCCATGATGTTATCTAATGGTATAAATATATAAATGCGATAAAAATAACTTTAATGTTATGAGTGTTTATTTGGTTTGTGTATATTAAAATCATTCCATTTTAAGCTATATACACATTACATTGAATAACACTTGAGCCATTAGTACATTTGAAAACTGGACACTATCATAAATACAACCAATACATTAATAACCCATTTGAACTCGATATTCAAAGTTTCAAAGAATTTAAGACTAATATTAAAAAGCGCAAATATTTCTATAAACACAATAAGTTTTGAGAAATTATAAAATCAAAATAACATCAACTTCTTTTCACAGAAAAAATTAAAGTCAAATGAATTATTTTTAAAAATGCAATTGTGAGAATTATTATTATAAAATTCAATTTACTAATTTACTATTCAAATCCTGCTTATTTTATATATTTTTATAAAAATTAGTGTTGAATTTGTTTGTGTTGTAAAAGAACATCGTTAGATAAATCTTATATGCGAATAAAAATACAAAAAAAGTTATTGTGTCTAATGACTTGCCATGGAGAAGTTCGCTATTTTAAGACAAGGGTGCATCTCTTATTTTAGTAGCACCAACTAGGGCCAAGAGCACGACTTGACTTAGCTACTTCTCCAAATATTACACCTTTACCAATTAACGTTTTGCAGTTTTTGTGTTTACTTAAATGTGTTCATCCAGCCAGTAAGATTCATCTTTGTTGAAAAAAAAAATTAAGTGATAAGTAATAACTCAAGTAAATCTTGTGTGCGCAGCAGGTACAGTAAAGCCTGTGTCATAAAATACTAACAAAACAATTCCAGTCACGTGAACTAAATTAGTAATAATAATTAAGTTTAAAGTAAAATTCAAGATCAAAAGGAAAAAAAATACAATAGATCCGGCCTGAAGACTTTTTCAAAGGTCACCCTCAGGCAGGGATTCAAATCAGGGATTTTTTCTGTGAGGGATCTGACAATTTTGTCAAAAATTGATACCCAATACGATGTTCTTTTTAAATTTTAATATTTTAATTCAGGAGTTTGATTTTGGTTTTTTCCACATTTTTTATCTTTGATATGATAGTTCCAGCTACGTGAAATCATATCTTGTTACCAAGCCACTCAGTGATTTGTATATCTCTATCAAGATTTGGCAGAAATCTGCATATTTGGTGTGTCATATGCCAAGCTGTATTCTTTAAGTTTAAAGCATTTTAGAGTTAGCAAAGTTATCGAACCGACATACTTTCAAACAAAATACCCTTCTGGCTCTCAATGTGAAAATGCGTAGATCCGTCAAAATTTTGAAATAATTTTTTTTCACAAATACAGTGTTTTCTAATTGTACACTTCGTATACAAGAAGTTATATTACAAATTTCTTACTTGGATTGTCGAAGCAAAGAAAACAGCAATACCAATATACAAATAATACAAAGAGAATGCTTGCATAGATACTTCAAAGTTGTTAGTTGTAACATTTCCCTTTGTATGATTAAGATATGGAACTATAAAAAGAAAAGTATAATATTAGTATTGTAAATATAAGACCCAAATAGTAACTACTTATAAACAACAAGTGAAAATTTCCAATAATGACAAGGTCAGTATAGACTTTTGAATTCTCAGTTATTTGCGATGATAAAGGGACTCTTTTTGATGTAAAATGTCCTGCTTTATTAGTATAATTCAGGATCATGATGGAAGCGAATAGGGTCGAACTCTCAACTTAGGAGTATGTAGCAGAGTATCATAGTCACTAAACTATAGTATGCAGAGGATGTATATGACTTATGAAGCATTTATAATAATACCTTTAGCATCAAAAGAATTTATAAGATAAAGTACATAAGTACAAGCACAAGATATTCATGATGTTTCCGCATTGTTGTTGGATATTCTGAGCACTGTACAATACCATGAATATATCTTAACGAAATTCGGCATTTAGGATTAATAGAGCGATCTGTATTAAATTTATTATCTGTATTATTTATAAATGAAGTTTTCTGCCATTAAACTCTATAACCATTTTCGGACATTTATGTAGAATTTTTTTTTTTGTATTCTGGAAAAAAAATTGAATTATACACAAATATCAAAGATCCCTTTACTATAAATTATTTCTCGTTTTGTGTATTATTTTTTTATTTATTTATAACGTATACTTTATCTACACTATCTGATCAAAATTATACGGACATCCGGTGGTATGAAATTAGAACATACTGAGGCTCATGTTAATATGAAATTTCTCCTTCTAATGCCTCGATGTGTGGGAAGAATTTCCACAAGTTTTTGATAGGTGGCTATAGGAATTGACCTCCAAATGTGAGTTCTTCCAGTGAGGATGGTCAATCAGGCTGGCTACATAATCTGCTCTCTAACTCTTCCCAAAAGGGTTCTATGGGATTTAGATCTGGGCTCTGAGAAGGCCAGTCCAGTTTTTGATTACCCACTTCGTCAAACCTCGTCTGCCCAAACCCCGATGTTAGAATGAAGCAGTTATCTTGCTGGAAAAGAAATGGGTATTTACCAAAATATTGTAATAGAGTTGGGAATGCAACATTGTCCAGAATAAGCGCATACTTCTCTGAGTTCATTTTTCCTACCACGGATCTAAGCCAAACCACGAAAACTAACCCCATACCATTATTCTTCCCCCACAAACTTCACAGTTGGCACAAGAAATGTCCGCCGGCGAGCGCCATACCCAGACGTGACCAACCGTCTGCTAGACTGTAAAACTAAATTTGCCACTCCAAAGAACAGTTTTCTACGTGTCTACAATCTAATGACGGTAAGCTCTACACCATTGCAGTCGATTATTCGCATTCTGTGGGGTGATGTTTGGCTTGTGCCTTGCTGCACGACCATGGAATCCCAAGTTATTTTAAATTCTCGACGAACAGTCCTGCTATTAACGCTAACGCTTGATGAGCATCGGAACTCCTGAGAAATTTCCGCCAACTAGGACTTGCGATTTTGTTTCATTACCATTTTCAGAGTTCTGCTGCTGCTTTCACCGTCCTTTTGACCTACCAGTTCGTTTTTCTGCAATTTCACTGCCTCGACGTTTCCACTTCCCAATCACATCATTCACAGCAGATTTAGACTTCTGTAGAATATCTGCCACCTCACGAACTGATTTTCCATAAGGGTGGCATCCCACTATACTGCCACAATCAAACTTACTAAAATCCTTAGTCTAATTCAATGCCTCACAGACGCATAAATACAAAATGACAAACCACTACTAACGCTTTTATATCTTTCAATTGCGTCACCCGCCAGAAGCAGGGGGGATATTTTTAAGGTGTATTTAAATGCTTTTGGAGAGATAGTGTGTTTTGCATTAGTTCTGTTCGTATAATTTTAATGGATGGTTCTAATTATGAGACGCTTTTATTTTGAAGAAAACTGAGTACATTCATACCGAAATAAAGATAAAGCAGTTACACTTTACCAAAAAAAAATGGGTTACATGCTTCTATTTTGTTTATTGGCACTATCCAGTTTCTATATACCATTTCCTGAAAATCATTACATCTGTACTGGAGACTACTTCCCCTGTTTAATTTTTTATGCAGTTTTCATAGCAATAATTAACTTTTTTACGTTGACTGTCAAGAAATATGTTCGTTTCAAAAATAAATTTCATTAAATCAAACTTCTGATCTATGGAATGTTTCGCATTCGATATCCTCGAAAACTCTAAGTCCAACGATGTATCTTGTGATTGTTAATCAACGCGTTAAAATTGTATATGAAATCTCATTTATCCAACGAAGACGGACCAAGTCATTATCGAATAACAAGGCAAAAAAATGGGACATAATTTCCATAAATTATTAACTTAATATACCGGGTGTCCAAAAAGTTCCCGTACTCCAAATTTAAAAAATCATTTTCCATGATTTTTTTTCCAATTATATTAAATTTTGCCATACGAGTAATGAAACCATGGACATTCTTGAATCTTTTTTCGGCGATCGACTTATCTCAAAAAATCTTTGGTCACCTCGATCCCCTGATCTGACCATCCTGGACTTTTTTCTGTGAAGATAGTTAAAGGACGAAATTTATGAAGGTGATCCTCAAACAATAGATGATTTGAAAATCACAATTACCCAAAGGATACAAGAAATCACTCCTAGCATGTTAAAACGCGTTTCGAAAAACATGCGCAAACGAGTTCAGCTTTGTCTCCAAGAAAGGGATGGACATTTTGAACATTTATTATAAATGTAAGTTTAGTATTTTTTCCGTAGTTATGTTAAAAGTGCTTTTTATCATTGGCATAAAATAATTCTTTTTAAATCTATTGTTTTTGTAAAATAAATTCACAAATCATCAGTACGGGAACTTTTTGGACACCCTGTATTATGAAACACTGGATTCCATCTATACTACTTTTATAAATGTGAAAGTTTGGATGGATGGATGATATTAGTCAATCACGGCAAGACAGCTAACAAAATTGAATGAAATTTAGCAAAATTAGAGATATATTATAGTCTAGAATAGGACATAGGTTTCCCATTATTCCGGTTAATTTAGTGGTTATTTTTTTTAATACGGTAAAACTATTTTTCCTTTTTTAAAATTTTCATTCCCCCACCACCAAATAAGTAAAGCTTAACAAATATTCGACCGGTTGTTTCAAACGATTTTGTTTATTTTGTTAGAGTCTGATGCATGTAAAACTAAACATTGTTAATTAATTGATTTTTTCGGAATCCTTTTGAAGCCCTTTTGAATTAAAATATAAAGGAATAAAATAAATCAAAAAGTTCTAATCTGTATTGCGTTACTCAAATGATGTATAAAATTCACGCATTTGCGTTGCTCCAATTGCCGTTGAATTTTTTAAAATTGGAATTTGGAAATTTCATTGATGTATTTCACATTTCATATGTCTTAAATTATATCTACATATTTTATTCCATTATATTTACATTATGAACTGGCATTTTACCCTTAAATTTGCCACAGTTTAGCCAAATGCGGTTCTTTTGCCAAAAAACCCTTACAAATTAAATCAAAGCTAATTGGCATTGAAAATGTGCAATGTCTTAGAATTGTTGATAACTGTATTTTCATTTTAATTAAGAGTTTAAAAATTATGTGTATAATACTGTTATAGCTATATCAATCTTAATTGATAAATAAAATAGACTTAACTTCATTTAAAAAAAATGCAGACTTGATTAATCGTTATGTTTTATTTTAGGTACACACTGTACTGTAAACAAATTGTTTTTAAGTTAATATTACTAACTTAACTTAGTTATTAATATGTATTGTGTTACCCAAATGACGTATAAAATTCATGCATTTCCCTTTCCCCAATTGGCGTTGAAAATTCACGCATATGTTGTTAGTGTTAGTGTTAGTGTTGTGTTTTCATTTTATTTAAAAGTTTAAAAATTATGTCTATAATACTGTTGTAGCTATCTCAATCTCGATTAATAAATAAAATAGATATGATTTGATCTTAAAGAAATGCGGACTTTATTTGCTGTTTTGCTTTATTTTGGGTACACACTGTAAACAATCTGTTTTTAGGTTAATTGTGAGCTTTTTGTCAGAAAAATCTAATCGTATAGAACAATCTCAATAAAGTAAAACAATATTAAACTAACTTTTAAATTAGTAAAAAGAGTTTAAAAGAATCATAATTTAATATTTTCTAGGTTTGACAATCTCAATGATGTAAAATCCTATCAAAAGTAGTTTTTTTTAAAAAAAAAACTCGTTTTTAAAGCTTGTCAAGACAAATTTCTTCCGGGCTTATTAAAAATTTTCATTTTCTTTTTTGTTTATTTTCACGAAAAAGCATCATCATTTTGAACGGAAAATTCTTCTTTAAGTTCCAATCATTTGTAGGCTGATTCAACAGCAGATGACTCATCTTTAAGAATCATTTTGGTGTACTAGCAATTCTTTAGGCTTATCGACTGAAACATCATTTTTAAAAATTACTATTGTACAAAACTCATACAGAAGAATGAAAAACGAAATTACCTCATATTACAATGTAAAAATGTGTACAAAAATTATGAACATTAAATATCAATGCTGTCTGATCTGATTTACGAATATCAATGGAAAATTTACCAGAGTGTCAAGTGTTCGCCTGTCACTCTGCAATATCTATTCAAAAATAAATATATTAAAAATGACAGTTGTGTTTTATATAATTAGATTAAGGCGACCAGGGACCTTTAAAATGACTTTTTGCAATTTTCAGCTTAGCAATTTGAAATTTTACATGCATTAAGAGCAACAACCTAATTTAGTAGTATAAGAGATAACACACAAAATTTTAAAGCATTACATGAATTTATTTATGAGTTAGGTGGGTTAATACAACATATTAGCGATAAATAATATTAATGAAAAATGTTCTAGACATTCCAAATGTGTCCGGAAACACCCCAGTTCTTATTAATACTTTCTCTAACACTTTTGAAACAAAAGTTGGGTTTAATCTTCAAGTTCGAGTACAAAACATCAAAATAACCAATGTTATAACTCAACGTTATTTATCGCTAAACGCTGTTTAAAGCTATTAACGTTAATTATCGCTATTTAAAGTTTTTTATAAATCAGTCAAAAAGGTAAGTAATAATAATAATTGGAGTGTTTTCAAACAAATTTGGAGCGCCTGGAAAATTTTTCATTTCTGCTATTTATCACTAATATTATGTTATATTAACTCATAAATAAATTAATATAATGCTTTAAAATTCTGTGTGTCATCTCCTATAGTGTTGCTCTTAACGCCTGTAAAATTTCAAATTGCTTAGATGAAAATAACAAAAAGTCATTTTAAAGGTCCCTGGTCGCCTTAATATGATTTGATTAATTTAGTAGTACTACTACTGCATCATAAAAATATATTTAAAAAAATAATTTCACCTTCACTAACAAATATTGATGTTTGGTTTGGAGATGTCCATACTGGCTCTTCGTTTCCTGACTTCGACATAAAAGTATCTGTCATAGATCCGAAGACAATGGCAAGTATGGGCCATCCAGCCCCATTGATGAAAGCAGAAAGGGATCCAATTATCATAAGATATACGTCACATTTTTTACTGTAACAAAACTGTAAAAATATTTCAAATTTAACTATAACGGTAAAGGTAGCATTAAACTTTTATCAACAGAACACAATTAAATTTTTTCCATATTTATCATAGGGACGTACAATTGGGGGAAAATATGATCCAAAACAAACGTTAAAATAAAATATTCGTCATAAATTTAAATACAAAATCCATCAATTTCATTTGAAATTATAAATATAAAGATTCGAATTTTTTGTTGTCATTTTACATTTTATTAATCTTAGTTCTTATTAAATCTGTTCAGCTCAATGAAGGAACTTATTAAATCAAATTTGGTATTAAACTTTGTAGAAACATTATTTAAAAATTATATAAAGTACAAATAATGTATAAATAAAAAATTTAGTTCCTATAAATATCTTACCAGCTGCCATAAGGAAAATTTGTTTTTCTCTTTGTCCTTAGATCGGTTTGCATCATTTCTGAAATGAACAATTATCGCTTAAAAATACTTACAATCAAAACACATAAATTCATCTTACAAAAACATTTAGTTATATAAATGTTGGAGAAAAAATATTTATTTAAATGAATTAGAGCAAACTTAAATTTTGTACCATTTACAATAATAAGCCAATTTTTAACTCTCTTGAAACCTATGTATTACAGCTAATTTCAGGTCATACAAAAGTACCATCTGCTTCAACCTCATTAAATAAAACCTTGGAAAAACATCGAGTTTCATGTTCGAATAATCGAAACATGGTACGTTTTTAGACTCGATTCGACTTATTTTCATTTTTAAATGTTTTTAATATTAAATAGCAGAAATACAAACTTGACTTAAGAATCACACAATAACTGCTTTTGCTTATGATGTATTTAGATGTGTAAAAAGATGTTCAGAAACTTAAAAAATTGCAAAATATATAAAGGCTTATGTCTTTTAAAATAATTTAGAACGTTGACTGTTTAAATGATACTTTGATTTAATGACATTATATAATTAAAAACTCTAATTCTAGCGCATATTCTATCCAGCCTGTAAAGATGGGCCAGGACTTTGTGTAGATGATTGTTCTAAGAAGTTCTACAAACAATAACATATTGTTTTATTTCTTGAATTTGAATTAATTTTTATAATCATATTTTTTGTCCCTTTCTTTAATAAACTTTCTGTATGTGCAAGCCAGAATTGATCTTTTTTCTTTTCCAGAAGTCATCTATCGATATAAGCACTAATACATTCCGAGTTTAATCGTGCTTATACAAAAATGGAAAGTAAACAAGAACGGGATAACTCGTAGTTGGCGTCCTATAAAAGAATAGCATCTACGAGTTATCTCGTAGTTGGAAGTCAACGTGCTAAGTTACAAATGTATCAAAATTTGTTGTTAAAAAATATTATTCAGCTGAAGCCATTAAAATATAATTAAGAAAAAAGCTTATTCTTAACTTTAGCATCTTTTAAACTTGGGTACCAACAGCTCACTTGTAGCGGCTTGAAGTATATAAGAGAAAAATTATAATTAGTTAAAAAGTTTCAGAATCAATTTGTAATATTATAAAATTAGTACTCACCAATCCCACTTTATTTTTAACAACTTGTAAAAGATTTCTGCTTCTTAGCACACTTGATACTGATGTTTACCAGGTAGCAAGTGTGCTAATAATTTAACAATGGCGAGTTTCATTTTCATTGAATTTTTTATATAAAATTTTGATATTAACTATTGCCTAACAAAATATTTTGAATTAATATTTAAGAAATGCTATTTTAGATGCTTTTTATTTATTACAAACATGAAATTTCTAAACGTTCCATGACGTAATAATAAAAATTTTCGAACATCTGACTGCAAGGTTTTAAAGCTAATTTCACTTTCTTACATTTCAATCGAAAGGTGATGTTAGTCATAAATTTTTAAATTAATCATCATAATTTATGTTTACTATATGTTTTATCATTAAAACCCAAATGTAAACAAATAAAAAATATCTATGTTAATTACTTAGCTTGGTGGTTGCACTGTCAAATATATTTAATATTCTGGTTGTTATTATCTACAGATTCCATGAAAGATTAGATAGAATAAGCAAAAGATAATATTCTTAAGGATTGTTATAAAAATATGAAAAAATGAGCAAAATTTCCATCCTTTAGTCTTAAGTAAAAGAAAAGAAACTCATAATTAAATATTTGTATCTGTAATGAAAGCAGTTTTCCTTGTAACAATAAAAATAATTCCGCATCAAAAATTTGTAATAATTTTTTTTCAAAATTAAAAATAACGGAGCATTAATGAGATTGGTATCAGCAAAATGACATTTTTTGTTCGCAGATACTGTAAAAAACATTTTTGTAAACAAATAGTTTCGACAAAATATTGACATATACTCAAAACATTTATCATTAACATCATACATTTTATTTAAAGTTTTCTTTAATTTTCAATAAATTAAAATTCTGAAAATATTTTATCTCTTATATAAACTTGAGAAGTATTTTTGTAAACAATTTGAATACTGTAAATAAATTTGAAAAATCAATACTTCCAATAAAATCACAAATTTGGTTGTTGAAATTTTTTTAATTAACTTGATTGAAATCATTAAATCTTTTATTTAAATATGGAAAAATTGTTGACCAAAACATTTGAATTATTAATTAAAAGATACTAAACTTTTCATTTTATTGCATTAGATTTTACACAAATTCATTAAATCTGATAAATATAGAGATGCATTAGGAGTTAATAATTGATGTTGTAAATGATGGTAAATATTATTCAAATTAAATTATTTTGTTTAGTATTTAAGCTGGAACGAGTGGAATGCAAACGACAAATTATACTTGTTTCATCAACATTAGAGAGAGATTGGATAGGGAGGTGCTGTAATTTAAAATTAAAAATATAATTTAGAAATCAAATATTGATTAAAAGTATAAATAATAATTGAAATACCTACAAGGCATGGGATAAAAAGTAAACCATAATTTAAATATTTTTCCTTTGATTCCTTGAGGAAATTCTTGAAACACTGTTTTTAACTTTACCTGATGAAAGTGAGAACTTTAAAATGAGAAGTAATGTATCACTCTGATATAAAATGATACCTAAAAAAGAAAGTTGCGTAATGACGTAATTTTATTGTCGTCACACATAGAAAAAAGGAAATCGTACAGGAAGCTGACACAGCGAGAAACATTCGATGTTATTGCTCTATTTTTGTATTGCTCAAGTTGCTAAATGGCGTTTAGCATCTACATTGTTTAGCTGCAGGTATTACTAAGTCAAATTAAAAAAAAATCTAATGAAAATTCTTTAAAGATAATAAATTAGATTATTATTATTATTAAAAATAATGGAGGCATTGACTCGATTAGGCTTATGGTTAAACATTTACCATTCGACTTAAAGCAATATTTTGAATAAAAGTGAAAAATAAAACAGATTGTGTACTGAAGAAGTATGATAAACTTAGATAAGATTGTGTACTGAAGTAGTAATATAAACTTAGATAAGATTGTGTACTGAAGAAGTGAGATAAACTTACATAAGATTGTGTACTGAAGTAGTAATATAAACTTAAGATAAGATTGTGTCCTGAAGAAGTATGATAAACTTAGATAAGATTGTGTACTGAAGATTACTTTACAGAAGATTGTATACTGAAGTAGTAATATAAACTTAGATAAGATTAGGAACTGAAGAAGTAAGATAAACTTAGATAAGATTGCGTACTGAAGATTACTCTACAGAAGATTGTGTACTTTATAATTAATTCCGATATTTAAAATCGTTCTTAGTGAATGATACTATCACGCCTTTGTTCTTGTATTGTTGTTGTGGTTTCTAATGGCATTTGTCATAGACAAGCCAGCAGAGTGTCACTTTTTTTTCAGTAGCACCATCTAAGATTAAGAGTACGTCTTAGCTACTCACGTGTCACAACCCTTTTTAGGGAGCAGATTTAATTCATGCATTTAATTAACTCATTCACTGATCATACTTTAGACTTGAACCAGAGAAAGATTACATGTGAACTTGTACCCTAGAGTTATTACTCTCGACATTGAGGACTTTGTCACCACAACAGTGTGCGAGTTGTAGCATACGTACGCCAGCCACCGTACATTCACGGAGAGTTTTCGACCGGCGGCATTCGAACTCACATTATTTTTGTATAAACTCTGCCAATGATTATCTAATTTTAATAATATTTGAGCACGATATCCATAAGTTTCTCACACTGGATTTGGTAGAATAAAAGAATAGGGAAGACTGTCTGCAATACCATCTATGTCATTACTGCCGTAGCGAGAATAAGAATATAAACCAAACCTGTATTATGATAGATGGGATGAACCTGTGACCATAAAGGGATCCTTTTATGTGGTGACCCTGTTAGAAACCAACTCGGTCGACATTGAATTGTCTCAGAAATTCAATCCAACCAAATGGTGGTGATGTCGTATCCGCTTTAGAACAGGAGGAGGAGTGGCGCAGTTTCTGAATGTATGGAAGCCTGAGCACCAGAGGGTAGAAGTCTGACTTCTAGCTCATATGAAGATGAGACACACTTTTCACATTCGCTTGCACAGTCTCTTTTTACAGAGAAGTACATTCTCATGCATTCCAGATAGAACAACCGTGCCTTGCCCTAGACTCGAATCCGGAACGCCCAGATCATGAGGAAGACGTGTTTCTTCTGTGCCAGAATGCCGACATCCAACCTAATTAAACCTAAATATGAGAAAGATAAAAATTAAAGTATAAATATAAAACAGAAGCTTAAACATTTTGACTTGCAATCCAAATGCTGTAACAATTCGCTGCAACTTGGGCATTGCACCAAATATGAAACAATAACAGTAACAGAATACTTTAACCATAGGAGAAACACCCAGTCATTTTTAATATCCATCTTAGCTTTGTATATTGATAAAGAAAAAAATTATCAAACACTCTATCCTGAATCGCCTACTGATTAGAATTAAAGACAAAGAAATCGCTAAATTGAAATTAAATGTTAATTGATAATTGAAGCAGTCTAGATTGAATTAACAGACTGAAGACATAATAAGAGTTTAAGTCAGCGCTTTCTAGACCAAATATTTTAATTATCCACAATATTATTAGTACAATTAAATTGCCCAACAATGCCAGCTTCACTATCTTAATCAGAGGAAATGATCTTGCAAAAACATTCACGCATACTCTCTAATAAAATCCTTATCCCCCACCCCTTGATTAAAATGCAAACTTATAGAAAAGCTGGAAATGCCTTACAAGACAATTTTGGAAAATATATACAAGATATTTTCCGGCAGGAAATTACAATTTTTACTGAATTTATCATCTGATTTGTGGTCACTTATTCTTGGCATTTAGTAATAGGTACTGAAAATCGAATTTGTGATTTAGACACCTTTTTTCCAATCGAATGAAGCTAATATTTGCAGCAAAAATACAATTTCTGATTTCAGTCGCAACAACATATACCAGTTTCATTTATTTCAAGAATTATGTTTTTTTTTATTTTAAGATGTAGGAGACCCTGGACGATCACTTTTTGTGTTTATGTATCTACCTAATTATTTGCTATCTAACTCAAAATTTGAACACTAAGGCAAAAGGGAAAACTTTATAAGATTTTAATTTCTGTGTTCAAATATGCTCATTAAACCTTATGTTACGACGTTCGAATTGTGGGCGAATATTGCTGTAAAATGATAATAGATGGCGCTTCGAGGAGTGTAAATAGTAGAGTTTTTTGTAAATAAATGTGTGTGTTGTGAAAATGGCGGTCTCGTCATTATGCCGGAATTCTTTGTGTTTCCAAACTCCCTAATTCGCTTTGAGGTTAACATTTTTTGGTGTCAGGAGTGGGGTATATTAGTGTG
>JAOUZG010043359.1:1296610-1319402 GCA_026289955.1 Argiope argentata | reverse complement strand
ATTAGGAGAGTGTGAGCTAATAGTAGAAATTTAAAAAAAGAAAGAAATTGTTGTATTCTTTATCTGTATCATATATCTTAACCCTTTGTAATAGGATGTCTTCTCTCAGAAATCCTTAAAATCAGTACATCATTTTTAATTTTTATTTATTTATTTTGAAATTTTTGATTGTCAGAAATACTTGCAGTGTAATAAATAGATATAGATTAATTTTCTTTAAAATTCCACTCGAAAGCAATTATATATTTATGTACTTTTTTGAGCAATAAACAGATCCTGCAATGCAGAATCATGCATTGAATTAAATTTCTGAGTTCAAAGGGAAAGGGAACCTTTAATTCTCCATGGCATGTTTCAATGCAAGCATTATTCCGAAAATAAATATAAGAATAAAACCAAAGCAAAAGAATATTATATTTTGTTTCACTAAAAAGAGATAAGATATAGTTTGCGAAAGAAAAAAAAAAGAAATGGAAAATTAAATATTTTACAAACTATAGAGATTATGAGTTTGAGACTGTTCCTCTTATAATTCATAAAAATGAACCTTTTGTGTTACTTGTGAGCTTATAATTTCATAGAAAAATGCTAGAGAGAATGTACAAAATCAATAACATACAGTTTTTATTACAGATGAAATATTTGGGAAGTAAGTAATTAATAACACTAATCTTATTCATCAGGGAAAATTTAACCTAAAAAAAAATCTTCTTATGAGATATAATTTATTTTTGTTTGTATAAAATGTTGTCAGTTTTAAAGTGCTAATTATTTTGAAATTATATAATAAAAATGAATCAAAAATATAATTTTAGAGCAAAAATTATATCTTTGATTAAATAAAATTTTCATGATTTTTTTTTTCTTATTTTTTTCAATATAATTCTATTTTTAACTTTAAAAACTTTGGCAAGCACAATATGTAAGTTTTATATTTAGCTATATTTTTTTAATGAAATGGGATTTTAATATAGACTTGCAAACCAAAAAAAAAATCATTATTTTTGCAGACATTGATAGTAATTTCCTCTTATATACTTGCAATACAAAATTCAGATTTATTGTCATTATATCTGCAATATAAGCAGAAATGTAAAGACCTAATGCAAAATCCTTGACCTACTTTTTTATTATTTGCTTAAGGTCAACTGAATGAAGAATTAGTCACTAGGGTTTCTTTCTTTGATATAATATAATTTATTTTGACATTTTCATGTTCAAAAATGAGAATATCGTATCATGAAACAGAGAGATGAGTCTGCCCAATCAACGGTAGGAAAAACGAATTTATTAAATACTGCTGACATAAAATAGATGCCTTTTTTACATGGGATTAAAAACTGCAGCATAATGTGCTATTTGTTGTTTGATACTACTATCAAACATTAATTTTATCGAATCAATCTCCCTCAAATTTCTGCAAGAGGAAGTAAACAATTGTACAAATTAAGAATTTTTTTTCGGGATTTAAGTTCAAAGAAAGAAATTTGTTGCCTTTAACAGTGGCAAAAGCACGTTTCCTTTTCATAACTGTGAAGAAGACAGTCCATGTTCAAAAACGAATTGAAGTGAACGGATTGCCCACTAGCCTGCGAGCTCTTGTTGATATGAATTCTAACTAACTGTTTTGTTTTGTGTCTTGTGATATTCGTGTTTTTATTTTTGTTAACCGGGCACAAGCTAAGAATCAATTCAGGGCCATAAGCCGAATAAACATCCATTCTATTCTATATGTATTTTGTCTAAGCATTGTACATAGCTGAGTTGTGAGCGTGAATTGATAAAAATATGTTGCGTCTAAATTAAATAGATATATTTGCTGCTGGATTTTATCAACGCTTTTTGAGTTATTCACCGGCTTAAAGATGAAATTGGATAGATTTTAAGAGTCAGATTCATCGAAACACTTCTGAATCGAAATTAGATGTAACAATAATGTTAAAATATTTAATACAAATTGTGTGCTAAATTAATTTTAAATATGGTTAAAAATAAAGAAAAAATTGCACAGAAGTGAAATTGATATCATTAATAAGAATTCTTTTTTTAAATTTTGAGATAATACAAAAACTATTTTTGTACAATTAATATTTTCGGAAAGCATGTTCATCTTTTTCAAAATTCATAGTGATTACATTTTAATATTGTGCAACTAATAAGTCATAGTGTAACTTAACTGTTGTAATAAAACTACTTACATTGTATTAAAACTACTTAAACGGTTTTTTTTTAAAAATCAGTAGTTTTAAGTTATTGTAATGCTTAATTGTGATATTTCGTACTCAAACTTAAAGATTAACCCCAATTTTAGCTTCAAAAGTGTTAGAGTAAGTAATAATAAAAATTGGAGAGCCTTCCAACAAATTTGGAGCGCTTGGAACATTTTTCATTAAAGTTGTTTGTCACTAATATTATATTACATTAACCCCTCTAACTCATAAATAAATTAATATAATGCTTTAAAATTTTGTGTGTCATCACCTATAGTGTTACTCAATGTCTGTAAAATTTTAAATTGCAAAAAGTCATTTTAAAGGTCCCTGCTAGTCTTAAAAAATTAGGTATCATAAATCTTTCTACCAAAGTGCTTCTAACTTTTTATTCATATATAGTCAATCATATGAAATTATACTAAAAATCCCTTAACAATATAATAACTCCATATTAACTCCATTATGAACAATTTTTCTCTCTAATGAAATAAAAAACTACAAAAACTACAAAAATTATTAATAACCAATACAACTTATTAATAATTTTTTTTAAAAAAAACTTTGATTAATATCTGTTTTTTTATTTAAAAAATAGCTTTCAATGGAGTATGACTGAATTAGTAAAAACAGCTCTAATCACGAAACAACGATTTTAAATCTGAACTTTTGTGGAAATGAGAATTACTCGCTCATGTCTTTCCATATGTTTTGCATGCTTTTTAGAAATCTACCCATTTTCTTATGCTTCAAACTATAACTTGCAGAGCGTCTTAAATTATTAAAACTAAAATGATACTCCAAGCATTCTAAGATTCCATCGCCTTGTTTATTCTTTTGACTGAACAGCATATATTACAAGCATTGCCAGATTCCAAAAAGCTTACAATGGAACATCAACTATTATACAAAAATTAAACGAAATAAAATTAATAAAATATGTTTATCAAAGAAAATACCGTTTGCTTTAAACTTTTAATGATATTTTTATTAAAATAAAATTAATAACAGCTATAACATGTCTCAAAAAGAGTCGTCTGCTAAATATCTATTTACTGATTTAGATTAGGATGTTTACCGAACACATATCAAAATTCATAAAGTTACATATGAATGTCTGATGTTTTTACAACTGCTTCTCTGTGTATTTAGTCCCATAAAAAGAAGATAGATATAAAAATATTTTAATGGATGTCTATCCTAGATGAATAACTTCTTGCATAACAAAAATGAAGGATCCAGAACATACCGTAATTATCAATATGAAACTCTCAATGTGAAACAAAGACTTTAAAATCCTTATTTATTTATTTGCGAATGATAATTATTTACTAATGTTTTAACACTTATCATCATTCACAAATTCTCAAATAAATACTTTTAATAATTTGTAGCACTGCGTCTTTGCATATTTAATTTTAAGGGAAAGAAGACGTGAAACACCTATATTTCCAGTTTAATAATAGTTATTTTTTTATCTCTAAAATTATATTTTTCAAACTAAATATTTAAAAAAAATTATCTTTCAAAAAGTGTTAGAATAGCATTAAAATAACGTATTTGAATAAATTAGAAATTTATTAATTGAACTCAAAAAATTAAGAAATTAATGGAATTTCCATTCCCATTTAAATACATTAAAAAAATATCGTTATTGATTTCTATCCTTTTAAATACTTATTTAACATTTGAAAAGTTGGATAATATTAATTGCTGAAAAATTTTGTAATGCAAAATTCTGTGCGTGAATATGATGTCACATTTGTACTACCATTGATTTATTAGATAAATTTTTAAAAGAAAAAAAACTTTCTTTTTTCTCCCTAAAATAATTGTATATTTTTTTGAAATCCGATTTTCTTTTCAATTGTATTATATTTCTCTCCCTAACAATCAATTGATTCGAGGTAGATAATCATATATGCGTAATGATATTTTAAAATTTAGTTTAATTCTAATTATTTCTTAATTTTAGCTTAATTCAACCCATATCAAAGTCGTTCTAAAACCTTCTCTTATTTCCTGATCCTATTCCATTTTTTCAATTTAATTAAATCAACTGAAGTTTTGTGAGTTAGGGATAGCCCGGTTGGTTGAGTAATTTGCAACCCTTGGCTGGCGGATGTTAAATTTCTCCATGTAGAGAGTAATACTATTGGAGGGTACTGGGTCAGAGGTGATCGTTCTCTGTTCTAGATCTAAATAAAGACTTAATTATGAAAGAATGAAATGCATGAATGTAGTCCGCCCGGTAAAAAGGGGTTGCGACGTGTGAGCTAGAAGTCAGACTTGTGCCCTCAAGTACTCAGGGGTGTATACCCTAAGAGCCTATAGTATTTATCTTTACGTTGCAAAGCGGAACACGAAAACAACAACAACAAAAACTGAAGCTTTGGTAAAATGCTGTGTCATCGATTCCATGTGTCGAGTGAACAGAGGGAAATTCACTGATGTAAACAGGTTCTTCTAAAGATTAACTGCGCATCCTTTGTCAAGGTCAACACGTGTGAGAATTTGTGTCAGAATCGACAAGTGTGTTTTATTAGAATATCATGATATGGCATAGGTATACTCCGTCCCGGCCGAAGCCATTCGGGTATAACGATGAGCTGCCGCAAAGCAACCCCCACTGAGCACGGAAGTGCAGGTTAATCAACTCAATTTTCATAAAACAATTCAAAGAACCAAATCGGAAAGAGATACGAATTTAGATTCTCAAAAAATGTCACCTTGTCTCCAAGTATAGTAATTATCAAACATATCAACAGTTATCAGAGGAACATAAAAAAAGTAAACATCGTTAACTAAGAAAATACTGTTAAAAAGAAAAAGGTATAAACATTTCAACAGATATCAGAGGAACATAAAAAAAAGTAAACATCGTTAACTAAGAAAATACTGTTAAAAAGAAAAAGGTATAAACATTTCAACAGATATCAGAGGAACATAAAAAAAAAGTAAACATCGTTCACTAAGAAAATACTGTTAAAAAGAGAAAAAAAAAAGAAAAAGTGTAAAACAATTATATACAAAGGACGCTCTTGGTAACCCAAAAGCAAATAACATATATACAAAATAAAGTTTCCATATACATTACAGACGTAAGAAAACAAAATTCAAAGCAAAGAGTCATTTCAAACGTGCTCCATGGATTCCAACTACATAAGATTATTTATAATTTCAGAAGCACTTGCCCTAAAGAGAGGGAATTTTAATAGAAATTTGATGTCCAAATTTCTCCAGCCTAATTGCCATGTTGAGCGGGTGTTTTCCCACAAATCACATTTCTGTATAATATGATGAATGGTTCCAGTAGATTTGCCACATTTGCACTTATCAGATTTTCCAAATAACCTATCTTCGTGAGCATTAAAACCCTATGCCCGGTTATTATTTGGTTTATGAAAAGAATAGCATGATATATAAGACCAGGGATAAATGATTTCGTAACTTTTTTTTCTCGCTTCTTCTTTTGCGCCACGCTGTGAGCATACGTGCCTGGTCCATGCAATGCGTAAGGCATGCATCTCAAGATGGAGTAAAGTAAACTTTAAAAAAATTCGAAATTCCCCTTTTTTCGAAATTGTACCTTCTGCTTTAAACACTAAATTATTATATGTTACATATATATTGCCCTTCGCTGAATTGATAATGTCTAAAAAGGTTTATAATTTTATGTCATGAAATAGAGATGGCACCAAGCTGAGTTTTGCTTTTTTCCCTGTTAATTTCTTATATTTTTCTTGTATAAAAATTAAAAAGAGCTGTTAGGCAGTTCAGTTCAGTACAAAATTTGTTTCAAGATATATTTTCGCTCATTAATCAAATGTTGAAAAGAATAATAATAAAAAATGTCTATTTTTATCTTAAAGCTATAAGGGGGAAAAACATGACGTCTTGTTATAAATGACGAAAGATGTTTTTGATCTCAGTTAAAAAACCCATCCTATTTTGAAAATAAAAGAGTTATTTTTGCTTCAAGTTTCAGGGGTACAAATTTTTGCTGATCATATTCTCGTGTCTTCTAAACAAAAACAATTCCAATTAAGGAACGTGGCGCATAGTTTAAATAAAAATATATTTAAAGCGTTATCTTACTTAAATATTTATTTATATGTATAATGCATTGTTTATCTATATATAGATTTGCATTAATGAAATAAGTGATGAATCTATCTCATCCGAATAAGAATTTTCCCCCATCTCGATCTCAATTTTGTTGACTTGGAATTTTAAGAATGTACCACAATCTCTCTCCTCCTTGTCTAGCGCTGCTTTTAGACTTGAACGAGATAGTAGCTGATATTTCAATGTCTATGCGTCTTATCTACTTGAATTCTATTATTCCTTTCTGACAGGAGAGAACCCCATGTTTTCTTATTAGAGGACTGCTGAGATGGCTATTCCTTTATCGAATGTTGTTAATGGTCAATACCCGGTAACTGGAAACGGAAATGCCAGTGAGGCTTAACAGATTTTGACGGAGAATTCGTAAATGAATAAGGAAATTCCTCTTTGAAAGATTGGAAGTTTCAAACTACTCTCTATATTGCAAGGAAAATCTTGTTAAATATGTTTAAATTACCTCTTCCCAAAAGCTACATCATGTTCTGACATGATAAAAAGGAAAAGAAAAAAAATAATAAGAGATTTTTTTAACGGATGTCTTTTTATAATATGACCAAATAAATGCATATTTTTATAAAATAAATTCGATGGATTTGTTATTTTCATTTTAATAGGAGTCCTATATAATAAAAAAATAATTTCGATGTTGAATAAGCCTTAAATAATATTTTGTCATATTTTTGTGTAAATTATATATATTTCTACATAAAAAGCTTTGTGCCATTAAAAAGAAGGTCTTATTAACATTTTCTTTAAAAGTTAGATTATGATCTATCATTTTAAAAAATAAATATAATTGATCATGAAGTAATTTTATTTTGCTTGATTGATAGACTTAAATATTACCTTTCTTGTTTCAACACCACTTTAAAATTCTAAAAATTAATTCTTCAGTGACAGTTTTTTTCCATGCAATACATTTTTTGACAGTTTTAATGGATTTGTGAGAAAAGTTTTGAGTAAGTTTGACAACACTATCATTCTATCGTTTTATTAACTGCACTTAATTTTGTACTAGCTGCGTTACTATTAAATATAGTTTTTCTATAAATATTATCGCACCTATAATTTCGAGAAATTTTGTAATAATTGATTAAACTTTATTATTTTTGACAGTTTTAAATAAGAGGCTTGAATCATCTTTAATAATCAAGTATATACTTATGAAAATTTTTGAAAAATTCTCTTTGGTTTTATCATTTCCCATCTCCTTCAGTTATCTTATATGCAAAGAAGGACCAATCAAGTAGAACAGGCAACAGCCTAGATATTCTAGGCTGTGAAAGAACAAGAGGAAGGCCAATAAAAAATTTATTTCCTAGTTGCCAAACAAATTATATTTGAAAGAAATGTTAATTCTAAAGATTACAAAATATTAAATTAATATTAATTTATAAAAAAATGTATAATTTGTCAGGGTTTTATATGTTTATCAAGGTTGCTTATTATTAAATAATTTTTATGCATTAAAAATCTTTTTAAATAATTTGATGTCATCAGTCTTGGGTAATAACCAATTGATAAAATTTAATGCTTTTTTGCAAATAAAATAAATATTTATCCTAATTAAATTAAGAATCTATATCGATTAAGCTTAAAATTAAATTGGTCTATTTATTAAACAAGGAGTATCAAAAGGTACTCTGCATTGGGTCACAAAATGTCTTATGGCGCTATAGGTTTCAATTCTGAGGAAATTGGAAGAGGAAACGTTGGTGAAATATCATTTAAAAAGTAACAGATTCTACCATCACTTTCCAGTTTACCGACAAGAGGTCACTTTTTCCATTCGAAAATTAGCGAACATTGCGCAATATGTGATGTCGCAATCAATCGCAAACAAATTGAATTCTCTGTTAGTATGAAGAATGACCTTGGCATTCGTCACAGCTCAGTTAGACTGTAACCCATTATTTGCTATCTATGCAAGCTTTCTTCGGTCCTTTATCAGCTGCGTCTGATTACCGCTTGATAAAGTGTAGTATGGTGGAAAAGATAAGTGGTGTAAATGGTTTTATCGCGTTGTTACTAACTATTCGATTTCGAGAGTAGAACTTAGTTCACTCTCGTCGTCGCCGGTGGACCCACGTTGAGGAAAAGGGCTCGGCATATTGTCAGTATGGTGCTGTCATCTATCGCCAAAATATTTGAAATTCCTTTGGGTAAGTTTGAATTAAATATATATATATATATTTAATTCTTGGCATGAAATGGTGTATCAAAATTTTGCATTAAATTAAAGAATTCTCAACATTTAAATCGATACGCTAAAATAGCAAAAAAAATTGCGTAACGTTATTTTGGTAACTTAAATCTATATTTAAGTAGCAAAAAAAAAAAAAAAAAAAAAAAAAAAAAGAAAAAAAAAGAAGATAAAATTTATACATTTAATTATACAGAGGAACTATGCCTTTTCAGATAAAAAAATATCAATAAATATGCGGAATAAAATATGGCATATTTAAGGAGATATATTTAAAAAAATTAACAATTCAATGTGGTTCTCATATTTTTTTTAAAACAATAAGTCTACAGCATTTACTTATATTTGTAAAATATCTGCAAGAATTACAAAAATAAGTACTTGTAAAATATCAATTCAAATTACAAATTTTTTAAATACCTTTTTTTAAAAATGATTATTTATAAACATCAGAAAGAAAAATTTAGAAGTATAAAATAAGAAATCCTAATAATTTCTTATGTATATTATAAATGTATATTATTTCTCATTGAGAGTTTCCTTTGTAACTCAATTGCCATAATTCATTTTAGTAACAAGTGAAGTATTTTGTATCCTCATCCCCCGTTCATTCGTTAATTAATTTAGAAAGTTTGTATCCTTAGTCAGCTAGGGCTCAATATAGTTTTTTTTATAAAGCTTCAGTATAGTTTTTGGTAAATTTAGTCACGCATATTTTAAACTTAATCAAATTATTAATTAATTAATTTATTTTATTTTTATTTTAAAAATTTTGTAATAAAACGTGTGAAATGAATATTTTTTTGTTCATTATTATTCTTAATGGAGGGGCATACATGCTCCTTATTATTTTGTTAAAGACTTGATGTTTATTTATTTTAGTGCTTATTATCATTTTCCGATTTTTTTTAATAATTTTTAATGCTTAATTATTTTAAGAACATAAATTTATTTTTCAATTTCTACACCTTTTCAACTGAACTTCCCAACTAACTTTCAAGCGTTGTGCGCATAAATTTTTACTTGGATAGATGTAGAAAACTCCGTACAAACTTTTTCTAGAAGTTCTCTTATTTTATATATTTTTTTTATAATCAAGTTAATTTATAATAAGATAAATGGATGTAATGGTTAAGTAGAATGTCATTAAATTAAATAAGTTGCTCATTATTTAAAATTGATTTGTTAATTGATTTGTTAATGTTTATCATTAAATTATCATTTGTCTAAATTAAAATTAAGTGAAAATCTGAGAAAATATTAGCCAGCTAAAAGATAAAAAAAATTTCTGATTCTTTTCCCCAAATCTTTCTTCATTTTTTGAACAGACGATTAAAGATTTATTTATAGCAAAATCATAGTATAAAACACAAATGTGATGTCCATTATTGAAATTGGTTACAAATAATATAAATGTGGAAAATTATAAAGATTGAAATTGATATGATTCCATTTTCTTTTCGAAAAAGAATGAATCATAAAAATTTATTTATTATTATATCAAACAATGATTTTTCAAGATACACATAGAAGGTAAACAAATATCGGCGATTGTTTTGGGATATTTTTTAGAACTGATATCATATAAATTTTTATTCAACTTGCAAAGATGCCATTAAATCTTAGAAAATATATATATAAGCTAAAAGATTTATAAAAGTTTTTTTTTTCAAATCCTGTTTTCCCTTGTTCTTTTTCCATGGACTATGAAATGATGATTCAAATGATATTTGTAGTTAAATCATATTATAAAAGTCAACTTTCACGTACACCATTAAAATTGCTTGGAAGTAGTGAATGTGCAAAACATTAAAATAGATTTAATTCTATTTCTTTTTTAAAAAAACTACTAACATTTTATTGTCAACTTTTCTAAAAATTATTTCTGCAGATGCCAGTAAAGGCTAAACAAAATCCGGCAATTCTTTCGGGATATTTTTTTGAACTAATGTCATGTAAATTTTTATTCAGTTCGAAAAGATACCAATAAACAATGACAAAGGAAAGGGAAAATGTCTCCTTAATCTTAGTCAGAAGAATATCTTATCAAGTTTGTGAAATGCTCTACACAATGGTAATGATAAGAAAAGCATTAAGGTTAAGTACAAATACTCTAGAAAAAGAAACAACATTCAAAATTGTTCAAGCATTCTTTTATGGTGTCAAAGTTTAACTCTTATACTAAAACTTATTCGCTTGTTATGAAAAATCAATTGTACAATACTTTTGATATCAATAATTAAATATATAACAAGGAAACGATTTAAATAGGAGTGATTAAATCTTTGCAGGGGTCAAAAAACTTGATAGAAAAGTAACAGTTTTTATAAATACCTTATCAAATAATAATTTTTAATGCTTACTACCAGTTTCATAATAAATATAGAATCAAACTTTATGATAAGGTATGACTTTAGCTAAGACAAACTTTATGATAAATTATAGTAACATTGTTAATGAATCGATTTTTCCAATTCATTTTGAAGTACTTTCGAATTAAAATAATGCATAATAAAGAAAATTAAATCTTTCTAAATTGTATTGCGTTAACCCAACTGGTGTAGAAAAATCACGCATTTTGCGTTGTCTCAATTGGCGTTGAAAATTCAATGCTAGTATAATTTTTGATCAACTTTATGATCTAGATATTGTTTATGAATAAGGCATCTTGAAATACAATTACTTATTTCAGTACTTATACACCTATTTACTGATTTAAAAAAATTCTAAGTTTGTTCATTTCTTTTACCCATACTCATTTCTGTTTCCTTGGATAAAATATTGAATTTATAGGACTTTTGAATTATGCATTTTAATAACTTCATAGTTAACCAAAGGTGTCTCTCTAAATGTTTCCGGGTTATTTTGCATGAAGTGGCATTATCATCCCTATTATCATTCAGAAGGGTGAGAATGTAATCAAAATGTCTTATCTAAGCACTCAGACCTCCTATCATAAACCATATTATGGGATGGAAATTATATTAAATAAGGCGAACAAACGATGGAGATAATATTTGGGTTGGTATTGTACAATTCTCGAATTCTTCTACGCTAGCGTGAAGGTGATTGTCCCACGGCACAGAGTACACTTCACTAAACTTCATTAACAATTCATCAAGTAACAATTCATCTAGCGGAGTATATTTTCAGGGGAATCTTGTTTAAAATTCATCTTACGATATAGAATCCAAGATCGAAGATGCCCTAACAAAACGGTCTCTCAGGATGGAGATTAAGTATATTGAAATAAAGAGGCTTTATTATTATATCAGAACGTGATATCATTTTGGGAATAAGGTTGACGAAAATCCGTAGGAGAAAAATTGAAATTTTACTATCCACTCAAGCATCTCGAAAAATCAGATTTTAATAACGCGTTGCCATCGGATTTATAAAAGCTTTGATTTCAAAAAAAAAAAAAAAAAAACACAAGTAAATGACTACAGCGAATGAAACCTAGAAAATGTCATTTTGAACACGTTATTATGTGAAATGAAATAAATAGGAAATGTTATATTTTTTAAAACAATAAATGGGAGACAAAGTTTTTTTTGGATCGTTGGCAATACTAAAGTGACTTATTCGATGAAATAATTAAAAAGAATAAAAATATAATTTAACTTGCTCAAGCACGTAGTGCTTAGCCGTTCTAGAAATAATATTCTGGCATTATACATTAAAATATGCACAGCAGATTTCATTTGAATTTTTTTAAAGTTTATTTTCATCGTCTATCTAACAATGATTGGAATTTTTTTTTTTTTAGAAATTGGAACAATAGATCATAAGCCAATATTTTTTCAAAAACATATGGATGAAAAATCATTTTTGTTGACACAGAGTAATTCATATTTTTTAAATATATATTTATACTTTTTAAAAGTCGGCTGTATAAGTAAAGACATGCCACAGAGAATCGATTTTGAATAGTGTTCATTTTTAAAGACAATGCTCATTTTCCTAATTGGGAAATATATTGTATTATTTTATTCAGAATGCAAACTTATATTATATTTGTAAAGTGCTAGATATCTAACACTATATGTGATACACGTATGCCTAAGCACTGACACTGGATATCAAATATTGTTGGAATAAATTATATTTTGTGACAGAAATAAGATGGTATGGGAAATAACAGTATTACGTATTTATATATACAATCAATTAGACAACTAATGATAGTTTACAATTACAGTAAGGGAAATAATATTAATACATATTTATATACACATTCAACTTGACAACTAAAGATAGCTTACTGTTACAGTAAGAGAAATAACAGTAATACTTATTTATATATACAATCAATAAGACAATTAAAGATAACTTACAGTTACAGTAAGGGAAATAACAGTAATACATATTTATATACACAATCAATTTGACAATATATGATAGCTTACTGTTACATTAAGGGATATAACAGTAATACGTATTTATATATACAATCAATTAGACAACTAAAGATAGCTTACTGTTACAGTAAGGGAAATAATAGTAATTCATGGGAAATAACAGTAATACATATTTATATATATAATCGATTAGAAATTAAAGATAAAGGGAAATAACAGTAATACGTATTTATATATACAATCGATTAGACAACTAAAGATAGCTTACTGTTACAGTAAGGGAAATAACAGTAATACATATTTATATATATAAACAAATAGATAACTGAAGATAGCTTACTGAAAACGCAATGAAGTATAGATCGTTTGATATTTTATATTCTTTTTGATTTTTTCTGTTATTAATTTGCTTTGCGGAACCGCTTGGAATATGGTTTGGTTATTTTTTTCAGATTTTATTTACTGGGTAAAATGGACAATAACGTATTTTTCAATGCGCATTCTTAGTGCATTCCACAGTAAAAGGTTCGACTTGTACGACATCGACGCCATTGGAGATCCTGTGAAATTAGGATACATTGTACCCCAGCAGGAAAAGGAAATTGAAGCACCTTTTCCGGAATCTCATTTACAAGATGTTAGTATTGAGAGTTTCTTCCTATTCTATGTATATTTTCTGATAAACAAAATCAGTATACTGTATAAGAAATGGCTACCGATTATTCAGGGTAATTGAAAAATATTCTTCAGTGTTTGAACTGATACGTACATTTGAAAACATTAATTAAATTTTTAATGATGTAAGAAAGACTTTCAACTTCCATAGTCACCCTTTAATACATTTTTCATGTCAAAGAATGATATGAAAGAAAAAAAATCTATGAAAGACTGCAATTTAATTTATTTGTCTATTTTTTTAAAAAAATTGATCTTATTTCTTTACTTATATTTGTGAAAAGTGAAATATAGGTTATTATAACCGCAAAAAAATCCCAATTCTGAGATTTTCTGAGTGTTTGGAGAACTCATCGAGGAAGGAAAATGCTATTTTTGAAACTATATATATGTTAATCTGAGAACAATAAGTTTAAAATGAAGTAAGCTAGACAATCGTAAATTCGTTAAATCATCAAAAGTTTAGTTATATATATCTAGCTTTGGACAAAATCCACTAAATGGAAGCCTTCTATTTATTTGTTTGCGAGTTTGTTAAAATCGTTGAAAAATTTACATTACCAACATCATTTACGAACATTCAATTAAATCCGAATTCACGTGTGCGTTGTGACTAATGGCACTTGCCTTGGACAAGCCCCCACTGATACGATCAACAGATGATTTAAGCCTAAGAAATGTGTCTCTTTGTTTTACAAGTAGAGCCATCTAGGGCCAAGAGTACAACTTAGCAACATACATGTCACAACCCTTTTTAGGGGGCGAACTTCATTCATGCAAAGTCATTCATTCATTTCAGATCGTAATTTAGACCTGGAACAGAGAACAATCCCCTCTGACCCAGTGCCCCCATTGGTATTACTCTCACCATGCAGGACTTAGCGCCCACGAACAAATTTAAAGAGTACCAGCCGCCACACACTCAGGGAATCTCTTGGCCGGTGAGTTTCGAACTCATAACCTAAGTGATACGAGTCCAACGCTCTACCAACCAGGCTATCCTGGTAGTAAGATAATGTATAATTCATATAAGACTACAATCCTTCAATTCTTTTGGATATGAAAGATCTCATATTCTTTAATATAAATTGTTTAATCATAACAAACATACTTACCTGCCCACACACATCAGCAGCTTTTAAGCCGGAGATATACGTCTCTTGTTTTACAAGTAGCGCCATCTAGGGCCAAGAGTACTTCAACTACATACACGCCACAGCCCTTTTCAGGGGGCGACCTTCATTCATACATCTCAGATCGTAATTTAGACCTGGAACAGAGAACGATCACCTCTGACCTAGTACCCCCAGTGATATTACTCTCGATATGAAGGACTTTGCGACCACGAACAGATTTAACGAGCGCCCGCCGCCACACACTCGGGGAATCTTTTGGCAGGGGAGTTTCAAACTCGTAACCTAAGGATTACGAGTCCAACGCCCTACCAGCCAGGCCATCCCGTCCAATCCGAATTCATTTTTCAAAAAAACTTTCTTTTGAACAATATAACTCATATTAATTACATCAGTTTATGTGTATTTTTATTTACTTGAAGGCGGCAGATGAAATTACTTTTTATGGAGTGAATTCAAAATCCGAAAGCTTCTTCGTGCGCATATCTCGAGCATTAAATCAAAAAGCCGATGCTTTTGTCCATCTGAAGTTGGCAACTGGCAAAACGTACAGTCTAGTTGAAACAGTGGGGTACCAAGAATCATCTGATAGTGACTGTCATACATTTTCGTGTGGGAAACTTCAAATAAATTATGTCTGTCCAATGAGAAGATGGAGGATATTTTACTGCGGATTGCTCAAGTATGTATTGGCAAGTAAATAATAATTTTATGCCATATTTCACGTGTTTATTCTTTTAAAATATTATTATTTTTTATTCTTTTTTTATTGCAGAGAAACAACACGAGATAAGAATAGTGAAGAATTAATTTTTGTTAAATTCGCATTGTCGTAAGTGATTTTTTTGGTTGCTTTAATTTAAATAAGTTTATATTATAGTAGAAATCTATTAGGATTTGCGTTTTCTCTCTCTGTTCGAAAAATTTTATGTTACTAGAATGAAATCATAGTTGATCTTAAATTACATCGTAGTCACTAGAATGAATCTCAGACACAACGAAAAATATTTTAATAGTAATATTATAGTATAAAACATGTTGTATTTTAGAAATTAACTTTTGTAACGAAATGATTACCATAAAATACACAATATAGACAAAAAAACTCTGTATTTCAGAAGATTAAAACTAGGTTCGTAAATACTCTGAAATTCCATAAAATAATTATCAGGTTAGAAAATATATTGAACGAAATCTTAAAAATATACTTATGAAAAAAGCATGGAAATTTTTTATTCCTATAGTTTTTATAAGCAGAAAGTTTCATTCGTGTATTTGGTGACTTATAAAAGTTTTTTCGTGTCAAATTCCATTGTTTATTGAAAAAAATAATATAATGACATTGTCCGAGCAGCAAATGGTAATTTTGTAAACATTTCTTAAAATATTTTAAAAACCTTTGAAAAAATTTATTAAAGTGTTTTTTAATTAAAAGAATCTTTAAAAATTAAACTTTATAAGAATTTTAAATCTATTATTTATTTTAATTTCATTATATTCCTTGGACACTTTCAGATTAAAAAATTAGATTGATAAACTAATCAGCAAATCAAAAATTAACAAAAAATTACAAAAAAAACCTAAAATTATTTTTTAAATAGAAAAAAATATGATGGTTTAAAAAGAATATGAAAAAAATTGTAAAACATGAACAAAGGATAATGCACAACAGGTAAAAGCCATAAAATTCTGACAACATCAGAATATTCCTCCTCTAGTTCCCCCTTCCCATCCCCTTTAAGCTGATGCTAGCTTTCCTGCAAATATTTCAGGGAAATACGGTATTTCTACAAAAGCAGTTTCAATTCTAGCTATTTGATGTAAATATTTCATTATCCTATTTAAGACTGAAACTAACATACGAAAATTTTGTACTCTGAAATTTTGTGTACCTAATTTTTAAAATATAATATTTGACCATTAAAAATATTTAGCGACCTGGGACCTTTAAAATAACTTCTTGCAATTTTCACCTTAGCAATTTGAAATTTTAAAGGCATTAAGAGTAACACTATAGGAGACGCCATGCAAAATTGTAAAGTATTATGTTTATTTATTTATGAGTTCTTGGGGTTAATATAATATAATATTAGCGATAAATGGTTTTAAATAAAAATGTTCCATACGCTCCAAATGCGTTTGAAAATACTCGAATTTTTATTATTACTTACTCTAAATCTTTTGAAATAAAAGTTGGGATTACGCTTGAAGTTTAACCCTTCTTTGCATGATGATGGAAATTTCCATCATAATATTTAGTCAACAAAAAAAGGTACTCAAAACCCTTGTACTGTAAATTTGTTGTTGCTGGCAAATTTTTAAGCGACTATTGCGTACAAAAAAACGCAGTTGTCAAAAAATAGCAAACGTCACTGTCAATTACTAGGCCTACAACTTGTCATTCCGCTGTTTGTTGTGACTGGAAGAATTGAGCGAGATTTTAAATTGTTTTATGGAAATTAATTTATTATTAATAATAATTAATTAATTAAATTATCATACAGAATAAAGAAGATTTAGTAAAGAATATTTTTTTATTTATTTAGTACTGAGCTAAATATGTGACAATGCATGATGTAAATTTCCATCCTATTGTTTTTTACATAATAAATATTTTTATTTACACCAAGATTTTTTTAAATATTTTTCCTTTAATCTAGAGCATTAATTACATCACCCTGATTTTTTTTAAAAAAAGAGAAAAAATCATGCAAAGAAGGGTTAAGTATAAAATATCAAAATTAACCTATATAATAACTTGGAAACACAGATTTTTAAAAAAAAGTTTAAATAGTTTTGAGTTATTACATTGGTTAATTTTTATATTTCGTGCTCAAACTTCAAGATTAATACCAACTTTCGTTTCAAAAGGTTTAGAGAGATTAATAATAAATGTTGCAGTGTTTACTACCAAATTTGGAGTGCATGAAACATTTTTCATTAACGCTATTTATCGCTAATATTATATTATATTATCCCACCCTGAACTCATGAATAAATTAACATAATATTTGACAATTATGCGTGTCATCCTCTACAGCGTTACTCTTAATGCTTGTAAAATTTCAAATTCCTAAGGCGAAGATTACAAAAAATCATTTTAAAAGTCTCTGGTCGCCTTAATACAGGGTAAGTCAAAATGAATATAGCGATTACAAACGGCTATAACTATTTAATGAAAAAAGATATATCGATAAGATTTACACAGAATGTAGACGGAACTTCAAAATTTATTAACGTAAAGCGCACGTGCAGCCAAGCGGATGCCTGCGCATGCGCGAAATCGAACTTCGCAACGACAAGAAACCTGTTCAGCGCGGCGTCTCATTAGTGGAAATGGCTAGTCCCGTGCAGAAAGCATTCTCTGTGTTGGAATTTCACAGTTGCCGTTCTGTTATTACAGCGCAGAGAAAATTTCGTCAGCGGTACAATGAAGAACCTCCAAATGCGAACAACATACGCAGATGGCATCGGATGTTTGAGGAAACAGGATGTTGACACCCTGTGATTTCTACCTATGGGGTTATGTGAAAGACAGAGTGTTTGTGTTTCCCTTGCCCAAAACAATTGAAGAACTGAAAGTACGCATTTGTAATGCGCTTGAGTCGGTTAATGAACAAATGCTTCAGAATGTATGGCGTGAAATGGAATACCGATTAGATGTTGTCCGTGTGACCAAGGGAAGTCACATAGAACATCTATGACTTCTGTATATAAAATTTTGAAGATTCTTCTACATTCTGTGTAAATCTTATCGATAAATATTTTTTCATTAAATAGTTATAGCCGTTTGTAATCGCTATATTCATTTTGACTTACCCTGTATTTCAATCCATTTCATATTAGGAGTTATTTATTAAAACTATGATTATTCATAGAAATTGCAATAAAATTATTCTTTGATAGGAATGAGGTGAATCAAAGATTCAAAATTATTAAGCATGGTTAAAAATATTAATTAAATATCAGGAATATTAAATAATCATCTCAAATTAATATTGGGTTTTTTTCCCATTTTTGTTTTCAACGCAGATGGAAGGCATCATCAGATGTGTACGATTTGACAATGGACACCAATACTCAAGAAATCGCCAGTGCAGTAGCAAGATCAGAATGGGCAGTACCCCTAGTGCCACCAATTAAAAAGTATTTTAGCCAATTTTTTTTATGTTTTCTTATTGCTTTATGTTTTTTTCTTGTTAAATACTTGCGAAAATTAATAGCTATTTTTGTAATTTTTTTGAAAATGCTTGCTTTTTAAGTATACGTTTTATTCAAATGATTTTCAAGAGTGAGTTAGTCGTCGTGGCTTAGTGGTTAAAATGAAAGATTTTTCTCAAAAAAATATAATTAAATAAGTTTTAAGCTTTAGTTTCAGTTAAGATTTCTCTCCTTAAAATATTTCCCACCAATTTTTGGTCACTTCTCCTACCTAACGCTAACATGGAGCTACATGTCCAGAAAGAAATTCGAGAAGGAAAATGGAAATTTACAAGGAAATTCGCTTTCTATTTTCCCACTTAATATTGTGATTCTGTCATATGTATATGCATTTCTACATTAATTGTAATTAATTAATAAAAAGTGACTAAAAAATATTTTTTTTTCTTTGTTGACATAAGTAGGAATTGACTTAAATTATTTTCCTCTGAGAACATGATATTGTTTCAGGAATGAGGTTTTTGTAGAATCAACAAAAATTCGTAGGCGAAAAATAAAGAAATCCGTAGGCGAAAAATTAATATTTTATTACCTGCACGGTCATCTCAAAAAATCAGCTTTTAATAACGCGTTGCCATCACATTTACAAAAGGTCTGATTAAAAAAAAATAAGGTAATGACTACAGCCAATAAAACCTGGAAAAATGTCATTTTGAGCACGTGATTATACGAAATGAAATAAATAGGAAATCTGATATTTTTTTTAACCAATAAATGCGGGACAAAGCTTTTTGGATCGTTTGCAATACTAAAGTGGCGCATTCGATGAAACAGTTAAAATGAATAAAAATATAATTTAACTTGCACGAGCACGTGATGCTTGGCCGTTCAAGAAATGATATTCTGGCATGATACATTGAAATATGCATAGCAGATTTCATGTAATTTTTTTTTATTCTACTTGATTTTTTTGCTGTTAATACAATTAGCTCAAAATTGCGTTGAAAGCGTGTTTAGCTAGTAACGTCTTTAAATAAAACATGATTAATAGATTAAGAATTAAAAGCATATTTTACTATCAAGTTTTTAACAAATTTATACAATCGTCTGTTGGTCTGTCCTTTCGAATGCACGTGAACATGATATATGAAAAATGCAATGAATTAAGATAAAGGAAATTTGGCACACATATATTTAAAATGTGGATCAATATCGAATTTTAAAAACTGTTGGGGGATTGACCACTTATCCTTTCATACACTCTTAGGCAAGCAAACGCGATATGATAAAATCTTAACAATTTATATCTACAGAATTTGGTATATGATCTTATTACTGAAATTTATTTCAGATTTTAGTTTCTGTCGATATAAAAATGATGTCAAAAATATATATGTGGTTTTCTTAACTATAGTAAGATGCACGAAACTATCATGCGTGGAAAATTGAAAATTTAAGCCTTAGCACTCGTTGCATTCACAACTTTTCTCAATACATAGTTTTAAGAGAGTAGAAGATAACACACATTAGACACTCCAAATGTTTTCTGATACATCCTGCTTTCACTTATTAAATGTAATGACAGTTTTGCGTCTAGGTTAAAGGTCGGCAATGATTGAAGTCAAACCTTCTCACATTTTATTTTCATACGTAGAAGTTAAATTGTATTTTAAAAGGTGTTCAATGTATTTGGCGTCTAAAAAGGCAACAATAAACTGCAATTTTTTGTTTTTAAATTTATATTATTCATTTGATTTTTTTTTGTTTTCTATAAAAATCCTTTTTAAAAGCATTCTCATTGTAAATTTTGAATAAAATTAACAACACTTATGTTATCTAGATTTAATGATGTCTTTAACTTGTATGCCCAAGCCGGAGTGATTACTGGAACCATTTCCGTAAATGATGGGCCGGACTATGAAATTTATTTATTTGGAGAAAAGATCAGGAATCTTGGTAAGCTTTATCTTTAATATATATTTTTGTAAATGAAGTAAATGCATCCCATCATCAGTATTCTAATCTATTTGTTCTTATCTATGCTTCAGGAAAATATGACGCTGCTTCAGGATGTAAATTCACTACCATTTTAGGAAATTCCCCGTCGGTAAGTTTTATTTCAATATGAATATTATTTATTCAATATATTAGTTACCAGTGGATCTGGAACTGTAAAGACTTCTCATCGTAACTTTAACTTTTGAGAGATATGAAGAGTTATTGGAAAATTTCTGGTAATTTACGAATACTGTTAATGAGCTCTATCTGTCATGCGACTAGTTTAAAAAGACTTTTTTTTTCAAAATTTCATCAGTTTACTGAGCATTGCGGAATCAAAATGCGTAAATCTAGAGGGAATATTTACCACTTGTTTTATTTTGTATGTATGCATTCTCCTGTATCATATTTTCCTCATTTTTATGTAGCATATCCTCATTCTCATGTATCATACTTTCCTCAGTCTTATATATCATCTGCTCATTCTCATGTATTCTTAAGAATCTTTTTCAAATTCTCATGTATTGTTACGCTTCTTTTCATTCTCATGTGTTATGTTCTTTTTATCATGAATACTCATATATTTTTAATTTCGTCTATCACCACCTTCTCCTTCTCATGAATTATCACCTTCTAGTTCTCATCTATTATATCTTAATTCTCATGTATCATCTTCTTTTTATTCTCATGTATTCTTATGTATATTTTTCAAATTATCATGCATTCTTACGGTTCTTCTTATTCTCATGTATTATCTTCTTTTCATTCTCATTCATTATTTTCTTTTTCTCATGTAATCTTATGTAGCCTTACTCTCGTGTATCATTTCCTTCTCATTTCCATGTATTATCACCTTCTCGTTCTCATGTATTATCTTCACATTCTCATATATCATCTTCTAATTATCAAGAATTGTCATGTAGCCCATTTTTCCCATTCTCATATATCATCTCATTTTCGTGTCACATTCTTCTTATGTATGCACCATCCATCATGTCCACATTCTCATATATAATGATGTGTGTATTCTCATGGGCGTTTCTTTTTGTATTCTCATGTTTCCATGAAAATACAAACTCATATTATTACCATGCATTTCCGTGTATCCCTATAGTGGAAAGAGTATCTAATGATTTTAAATAGATTCTGGCTCTCAATACAGTATGGGTTTCCGTACTATATACTTATTGCTTGCATATATCGTAAATTAAATACAATGGCTTTATAATGTTTTCCAAAAGAATTATGAACAATTTTTACTTTATTCTTAGTTGACGGTTAACATTCTTCTTATGTTAGGTTATTATACGAGTTTTCTGATGCCCCATTCTGAACCAATTTCTTTCTGAGCTCGTTAACTAATTCTAATATATATTTTCCTTATATATCAGTGTTTTTCAGCAGTTATCATGCCGATATGATCACGTATCTCCGCTACATTTTTATGGAAGGACCTTAGTTGAAACAACTTATTATTCTAATTATGAAATACACTTCCTTTCTTCTTTTTCAGGTCGGAATGCATTTTCATTTGTCAAACTATTCGATTCCATACACTTGCAAAAAGTATGTTGTTTATTTTAATTTATTGGGATTCTATTTAATGTAAAATTTGTCTTTGATTTCTTTATAGCAATTAAAGCCTTTTATAAATCGTAAATTATTTTATTAGTCTGCCTTTGGGATTTCTCGTTGAACAAGATGGTGAAATACAACTCCTGAAGAATTCAGATATCAGTATTAAATCATTTACTGTTGAAAGTCCACAAAGTTCGTTTGATGCTCATTTTTCTTCAGGTAATAATTGTTCTTTTTTTGTATAAGAAAGCAGAAGTAATTCTTAATAATTAGTTAGAAAACGTGTTTTGTTATTGTCATAATAAATGTGTGTGTGTGTGTGTGTGTGTGTGTGTGTGTGTGTGT
>JAOUZG010043359.1:1283031-1296600 GCA_026289955.1 Argiope argentata | reverse complement strand
TATGTATGTATGTATGTATGTATGTATGTATGTATGTATGTATGTATATATGTATGTATGTTTTACAGAATATTTCAAATCGTTTGAAACTGGTTAAGGCTTAATTAATTGACAAATAATGACTTTAAAAATAAAAATGTTTTGACATGATAACTGGGAATATACGCTCTTAGATTTCTTTTGGTTTTATTATTATTTAAGTATTCATAATTCAATCTGATGCATATTAAATCTGCTCATGATTCATTCTTTCACATTAGATTATCGCGAAACTATCGTTGATTTAAATGAAGTTATCTTCTTGAAATTCTTGAAATTAATTCAATATTTAGCTACAGAAATTTGTAACAAAATATATCAACGTTTAATTAATATATCCTTGCAGTAAATGAAAGATGTATTTAAGCTTTATTCTTCGAATTCCATGACTTTTTTTTAATGTCTCTAGATCCACCTAGCTTTTTGTAGTTCTTTTCTATATACATTAACTACACTTATAGTAAACACACACCACCTTTTGTACTTAATTTATTAAAAACTTTTTAACTATATATTACTTATTTATTTTATGTTGTCTGATTTTACGTATTTTTGTAAATCTTCAGCAAAGTTTATTTGTGTTTTATAACTTTCTGCAATAAAGGATAAAAAAGTTAGTCTTATCTGCATTAAAAATATATAACTTTCAAAGATCTTTTTATAAAAATCTATTCACACAAAGGTAATATGCCTTTAAAAATTTGAATATTTTAAAAATTCTTTGATTTACTGACTTACCAAAGTATCTGAAGCACCAGTAAATATTTTCGTTTGTTTAAAAAATTATTCTGTCCTCATATATTTGCTATATTATTTTCTCTATAAGATTGTCTTATTTACTTTTTAAAAATTTCAGAAAACAATTATGAAATATCTGGAACTGTAGCGGAACCTATTACCTTTAGCAATTCCCAAGGATGGATAGGATATTTTGAACTATCTTCCATTGAATTCACTGTGAATAGTAGAAAAGGATTTGGTTTTATTTTGTCAGGGTGAGTGGAAAGTAATTTTTTATAAGTTAACATAAAAAAAATTTAACTTTTTAAAACTTTCAGAAAATTATTGATTCGTATGTCGCTTAAAACTGAAACAGTAAACTTATAATTCAATTTCCATCCATAAAAGAAGGTAAAAGTTCAAAAGAAACACTAATTTTTCTGTGTGAGCTTGTTACTAAAATTGTGGGTATGATTCAAAAGAGGAGTCAATGAAAGAAAAAATGCACGGTGTTTTTCTTCTCCACTATGAACAAGAGAAAGACGATAACTCTTGTCAGAAAGGTGGTATTTTTGTAACTTTTGTTGGCGTTCGTTTTTTGTTGTTGTTGCTGCTGTTGGTGTCAGTAAGTAGCCGTAATACTAAAGTAACCATGTCCTACAATAGGACACCAGTTACACTACCTCCAATGTCTGCCTCCATAATCACTAAAAACAACAATAAGATCTAAACTGTTACAAGATGGAGAGCAAAGGCGACCATAAAATTATAGAACGAAATTAGCAATAAAAATTGACTTTAAATCAAGTACCAAAGGAAAAATTACGATGAATCTGCAGTCTTCAGGCCGGATTCATCGTAATTTTTCCTTTGGTCTTTGCTTTAAACTTAATTCTTATTGCTGATTTGGTTCATTTCATATGTGTTCCAGTTGTAGTAGCATAAGCGCTCACTAAATACAATGTAAGTTTTTAATATTTTGGTTCAAGGAATATGTTTAAATGTATTCCATATTGTTTATCTTTGATATGATAGTTTCTTATAAAATTATAGAATGCTTTATGCGAAAAGATACATTAAAAGCTATAACGTTAAGGAAATAATATTGCAAAACGTACATAGGAACGATTTTCTAATCCTATGATATAACAATTTGAGACAAAGGAGATATTCTTTTGAACAAAAAACTTCAACCCTATGGTATAAAGGATTTCAAGCACCGAAAAAAAAGTATCCATTGAAAACTTATTGCTCAATTTTCATTTCTAACGCTTTTATGAAGTAAAAGCGTTTTTAAGTAGAAGCACTTCAGTGTCCAATGCTTATACTATTATCAAATGCGCATTCATCTCTTTTCACTATGCGACTAATTTAAAAATAAATTGAGAAAGATCTGATACTGTATAAAAAATGTAGATAAGAGAATATTCCAGCTGCCTGTATTAGGTGACAAAAAAGTAAAAATAATGTAGAATGGATTCGGGTTATTTCCCTAAAATCTTCTCATGTGAAAATTTGCTAACGGTTTTTATGTTCGTGTCTCAATATCTATATTTCAGTTTCTGACAGCGCATGGAATCTCTAAAGCATATTTAAAACGCTTCAATTTGTCGTTACAGTGGTGTAGTCCAGGATGCCAAATATGCGATATTTGAATGCACCAAATTTATTGCCGAAAAATGTAAACTCATGGCCTGCCTTCTAAAGCACAATATAAGGCCTTATTTGTCTGTTTTTGAACAGAGTAAATAATCTTTTGTTTCCTTTTGTACAGATATTAATAGTATTTTCCCCCGTATTATTTAAACTTTATTACACTGTGTTTGCCTACATGTATTTGTGTTTATTCTTTTGTATTTTGAATATGTTATTTTTATTCGATCCTTCTTCTTCAATTGTCTTTTATCATTTATAAAATTATTCCACTATTCTTTATTCTACTATAAATTGTTAGGTCGCGAGTGAAGTTCGCGGCTTCGACGCTAGGGCCAGTAACCAAGTAACATAACCACAATACAAAAAGTATACTTCAATATCGTTCATGTTATCTAGCTTATGAAACTAGTGTCACAATACTCCTCCGCCATTGAGTCGATGGAGAGACGAAAGATTTTTTATGACGCCAAGCGTTATGGCGAGCATCTGAGTTCGTTGATGCGTAGAGTGAGCGACGGATTAGTTTTGTTTGCTGCATCAAGCGAGCGATGGCTTAGTTTGCTGGTAGATGATGCCACGAAAAATCAGAAAGTTACGTTGTCAAGGTCAACAATATAGGGAGTAAAGGTCGCAGTACGAACCTTCGACACTAGAGCTGGTAGCCGAGTAACATGACCACTATACCAAAAAGCAGACTTCGGTATCGTAACTGTTATCTGGCTTATAAGGCTAGCGGCACAGTGAAATGACTTGCATCTGTAAACCTTATGGTATACTTGTTGGCTCACAAGGTGTTTATACGTAAAGAATTTAAAAAAATCTAAATTTCAATCATTTTTAGTGTAGGAAATTTTGCATTTGATTTACATAAAATATCATTATAAAAATAGTTTTTCATTCTTTTTTATTTTTATCTTGCCAGAGAAATTAAAAACCAAACTAAGAAGAAAACGAAACCTATGTCTTCGAAAGGATTTCCTGATAGTAAGTATTATAAAATTCTTATTAATGACAATGATTTTTTTCTTCTATAATACCTGTTTATAATGCTAGTAAATTACACATCTATTGTAAATTATTTCATTTCAATATCAAAAAAAAAATGCTAAAGGGAATTAGGAAGATAGCAAGCAATACATGAAATTTAATAAAATAGTCTCCGAAGCATGAACTTTAATCCCCTGGCTGCATTTCTACCATTTTTTGGTAGTTATAAAAGCAGTTTCAGATTCTGTACAATTAATGGGACCATAAATTCTTAAGGTAGTCTTGCTTAGCAAATGAAATTTCCATCGTGGGTTTTCTGTAATTCAAGTTTATTAAGAAAAAATAGTGTTTCAGGGAAGGGAATGAGAATTTATGCACCTAGAAAATACAAACATGTTGTTTTCTATTTAGGAATCTGATGTCTGCTAGTGTATTTTTATAGCTGAAGTGCTGTGTTTTATTTACAATCCGGATGGATTTTGTTTTTTCTTTATCAACGATTTTTACCTTTATGTTATTTTTATTTCAAATCACATGATAGTTTTTATTTCAAAAGAAATCATAATTTTTTATTTCAATTCACAGGAATTATTCTGTTATTTTATTAGCTTAAAGTTTTTTTTTTTGATTTTATAATGATTTATAAATAATCCTAATATATTTTCTTTAATATATTTAACATTTCAATTTTTTTTCAGTTGTGCCACTGACAGTGCAATTTACCGAGGATGCATCTGATTTTGGCGAAATTTCTGGTGGGAAAGGATCCTCTCTTGGAAAACTGACATTGCTAAGTGAGAGGGAAAAGACAGTAAGAAAAAAAGCGTTACAATAATTACTTTCTTATTAGCACACACTTTGCTTATAAAATTTCATAAGACATTAACATTTCATTTTCTAGCTTTAAAAGTATACAAAGGGAAAATATTGTTACGAGTGGGCTAGCGAAGGTTGGCGACGTTTGGCGAGGAGCTTCGCACCAGCCGGGTTGGTTTGGTGAAAGTAATAGTCTGGTTGCCGCTGGACCTTTCACGAAGCCTCGCGCTCGCTCGCTCGTCTATATAAGGGATGGGTTGCCGTAGGGTGAGTGAGTGAGTTAGTTGAGAGTTCCCTCTCGGAAGAGAAGCGTCTCGCTGGACCAGCGGATTACTTTTCTTGATTAATAATGAGCTTTGTTTACGTTTGCTGTTAAAGTTGTAATATTGAGCTTGCTGTGATTTACTGTTTACTGTGCTATACGATAGTTGTTTTGCAGCCTGTTTTTATTGTGCGTAAGGCTTGTATTTACGCTGTAAGTGACTGTTGACTGCTGGATTGTTTTTATCTGAAGTTTTACTTTATCGAGTTATCTTGTAAATACTTGTAAATATCTGTAAATAAATTTGTTTGATATGTCCATTCAATCCGAACCTGCTATGCCAGAAACGTAACAATATTGTAATAAATAAATATCAAACTTTTCTAAGATCTGATGCCTTTTAAATTCGAATCAGAAAATGAATTTAATACCATAATACAAGGCTACGCTATAATGCAAGGAAAATCACTTTTTGAACGAATTTTTTTGGTTAAATTTTCATTACGCTCTTATATTGAACTTTAATACTTACAAATGCGGAATATTATGTTCGATATTCAAATATAACTTCATTAGTTTACAAAAATATTAATTTATTATTTTTATTTTTTCAATTATAGTTTACTGTACCAAAAGGAATCGTTGTGACAACAGCTGCTTTCAGCGAATTTTTAACGAAAGAAATTCATGATGCGGTAAAGACTTTAGAAAATGTTGCTTAGTAAGTCTAATTTTGCAAACATTTTCTTATTTATATATTTTTTAAAGTTGAAAAGGAATTTTTAGAACTTTACTTTTTTTTCATATTTTAGTGGAAATGAAAAAGGCGATTTAAAAGAAGTTTGCTCCAAGTATGATCAATTTTTAATTTTTTGATATTATTCAAATTTATCGAATAAAGTTATATATTTTTCTTTTTCTAATTTCTACTAAAATAAGATAATAAAAAGATATTAGATTACAAACACTTTTCATGAAATTTTTCATTGTTTAATAAGTTTTTAATAAATTGAGAAATAGCAAATTCTTCAATACATTAAATATTTTAGTTAAAAATAATTTTACATCCATTTGTGGCATCAAATTAAATTTCAAAACGACAAGTTGAATTTTTCTAAAAACCAGAATTCTTTGTCTTTTTACCTTCTTTGACATCTAGGGAAACTTAGTTAAATTTGAATGGCACATTTAAGAATTCTTTTTTTCTAAATTTTGTTATTAAATTACTTTTCGTATAAGTATTATTTGTAATGCTTATTTTTCCAAAGCATTTTAATACTCAGCATGGCCCAATTTTAGATATGTTGATGAAAGCCATAGTTTAAAAGCATGCAAGAGAAATAAAATTTGTATATACCAGCTTATTTAAATCTAGTATATAACATTATATCTGTTAGCATGTAGGTGGTTTTTCAGAAATCCTTTCCAACAGTCACTGTTGACTTATTATTAATAAGTCTATTTTTTATAATATCTTTTTTTTTCTTTCTTTTTCTTTTGTAATAAATGGTTCGTTTAAAGATGTCAATGCTAACTTCTTTTAATGTTAAATCTGAGAGTGAAATGATTATAAAGAATCTCTTAAATAGAAATAGAATTGAAGAATGCTTTAAAAATGTATGCGAAATATTGCATGTGCTCACGAGTTTTAATTTTCTATTTATGTCTGTTGAAATTTTAAAGATTATTAAGTTTCAGTTATTAATTAATCACTTAAAAAAATCACTTTAAAAAATAGTGCTACTATATTTTGCAGATTTTTAATGTCCTCTCTTTTCTTTCAGTTCCTTCTATTAGTTCACCCTCTCCTCATATATATTTGGTTCACATTTTCAATCGTTAATAAAATACATTTTATTTTTCCATTTAAGTTCAAATCCATTATTTTAAAATCTTAGTGGATAGCACTTTATGTTAATACTAATTTTTTTGAAATATTAATTCATTAAAAATAAAATTAAATAAGTTTATAATATTTTATTTGGTTTGGTTCAAAACCAACAGATGACGTCACGAAAATCCTGCTAATTTTTTTTTTAATTGGTGAGTAGTAATTGACTTAAATTTTTTTATATATTCATTACTTGTTTTTTATTAAAATTTATTCTAAAGCTGAATAAAATTATTTACGAACAATAAAATAAATGAAATTGAGGCAATATAATGAAATCTAAATTTAGAGTATTTCAAATTTAAATTTAAAAAAATGACCTATATTTTCAATAGAGTGAGATTTTTTACTAATTGAAACCTTTTTGAAAATTCTATTAAATATTTTTTTCTTCCGTAATAACCTGAATTAATGTTATGTGCATATAAACAATGAACTAATTTAGTCAGTTTTGTCTATGAATGTGAATTATAATCTTCGACATCCGTAACTATAAATTAAGTCTTCTATTTATATTTTTAGCATAAACTTTATTGTTGTATAAAGCTACCTCGAATGGTTAAAAGAAAATATGGTCTAAAATAGCGATTATATAAAAAGAATATAAATAATGAGCCATTGAATCTAGAATGTAACGGTTTATTATGATTCAAAACTCATAAAAATAGTGGTTGTTTTTTGCTTTAATTTGATTTCATATTGATAAAATAGTTAATGTAAAATTCTTAAAAATTTCTGAGAACCATTTCCGAATCATCTTTTATGAACAATATAATGGAATCAATATTTTTTCCCCAATTCACTAAAAATTACAAACTGAGGGGTCAAGGCTATAAAAGAGGAATCACAAAAAATCGAATTTCAGATCTACCCAAAAAGTGAATGACTCGACCACCACTGTCGCAACACTAAAATGATTATTCTGTTATTTAATTAATTATTAATATCTAAAAAGATTATCATGTTATTTAATTAATAATTAATAACCAAAATGATTATCTGTTTTTATATAATAATGCTGATATTTTTACCAACAGTTACCGATATGTTAGTGCCCATGTTAACTTTTAACATGTTATGTATTTAACTATCAATGATCAAATTTATTATTTATCTTTATATAGTAATGGTGATGTCTTTGTCAACCTTGAATGATATTTTAGTGCCCCTTGGTAACTTTGAACATTCTATTTACATAATTATTAATAACCAAAATGATTATCTATCTTTGTATAATGATGCTGATATCTTTTATAATTATGTATTTTACATTATTATTATATATTTTTATATCAAGTATAATAATGCTGACTTTCATCTAAAAATTTGCTTTCAACCTGTGTTTAACTGCATACTTTTTATTACATTTATTTCTATATACTTTTTTTCAGGGTACAAGATATTGTAAAGAATACTCCACTTCCAAATAAAATTCGAAGCCGAATTATCGAAGATCTGAAAGAAACATTCGGAGATGAAGTGAGCCACCGAAAATTTGCTGTTCGATCTTCAGCAACAGGTATAAAAAAAATCTTTTAGCTCCCCTAAAATTTTCACAATATTTTTTTTATTTGAAAACTGATTTCCTAGATTTAAAAAAAATAAGGACCATTTGCAATTGTGCTCATTTAAATGAAGTTTTGTTTATCAATATATATTTGCATTGTCTTAAAAGTTCTTTAATTTACTTGTACATGTGAACAGATGAAATTTTGAAAATATACATCATTTATTCAAATATACATCAAGTATTTAAAAAACTAAAATTGAATTTTATGAAGTAATTTAATTACCGAAATTTTTTTAATATTAATAAGCAAGGGCATGTTTTCGAATGATTGAAGATTGAGCACATATTAACATTTGAAGTATGAATGAATGCATACCATTACAGAACTTGTATTTTTTTGAGAACCGAATTGAAATGGGGCTAAAATTAAAACTTTTCTTGCTTTGATTTAAAAAAAGCTCCAAATTTTTATACTTACAAACAAGGAAAAAGTAAAATTCAATATTCAGTTGATTGCGTATGATAAATATTAAATTATTGTAAAATTGAATGAAATTAAAAAGATATTTTATTAATTCGTAAAAACATGACAATTTTTTAAAAAATAATTGGAAAACCCTTTTACATTATTAACTAATCAAAGGCAATACTATGAAAAAAAAAATAGAATTTATAATTTGGAGAATTAGGAAGATTCTTCTTTAACATTCAATAGAATTTTGACTTTTTAACTCTTTGTGTAATTAAATTTATGCTTATGTACAAAGAAAATTATTTATTGATTTTAATTTTTGATGTTCAACAATTTCTCTTTTGGCCAACATCTTGATGTCAGATTTTTCATTCAATACGTTCTGCTTTTATGAGTTGTAGACGACAAAAAATATTTAATAATAGTTGATTGTAAATCTAAAATTAGATAAAAAAAAGTCACTTCATTTTATAACACCATTCGCGAAACAAAAGATGAATTATTACTCAGGCATTATAATATTTTTATTTGAAATTAGGAGAGGATACTATCGCTATGTCAGCAGCCGGACAGATGGACACATTTCTAGGTGTTCAAGACCTTGACGAAGTAAAAAAAATTTTTTATTTATTTTAAAATCATGTTTTTGGAAATGTAGGCATGCGATTGTGTTTTGTCAAAATAGTTCTGATCTTATTAATATTTTAACACATTCTTGAATTACGGTGTAAAAGTATATATAACTTGATATACTTTTATATAGTTAGTTATAAATAGCTCTGATTTTATTAAAATTTTAACACATTCTTGTATTACGATATAAAAGTATATATAACTTGATAAATGAAGATAGATATGAAGATTTAAAATTTTTTAAAACTTTAGTATCCGACACATTAAGATTATAATTAATGCATATTCAAATGAATTAAGGTATCCGAACACGTTAAAAAAGTCAATTTTCCCTAAAACTGGTATTTAAAAAACTCGTTTATTGCATAGACTAGTCTTTGAGCTATCCAAAAAAGGCTTACTTTTGTCTGTACGTTAATTAGAAGTCAAATTATTAATATTTTCGTAATGATCGGTAAACCAGAAGTCTGCATTTAAATAACAGGAAGCAACGATTTAAAGGGCCAAAAACATGATAAGTTTTTTTTATTGGATCCCTAGTTTTAAATACGAAAATTTTTTGCAAGGTGAAACTGGAAATGCTAATGATAGTTTCAACGATGTTTTGTGGAAATTTGTACTTAATATTAGTTTTTTTTTAGCTTCAAATCATCAGATTAGGGGCATTTATGTCTGTATTACCGTTTATAGAAAGTGTTATAGGATTATAAAATATCCTTAAGGTTATCGGAATACATTTTAGTGCAAATGTAGTTGGAGCATTTGTTGAGTTCGACACAAACAGAATAAATCAATAAAGGTGGCATTCAGTTCCAAATGCAAAAATTGTCAGAAAAAAATGATTGAAAAGAAAAATTATTAAAGAGAATCTTAAGTAATCACACACTTAATTTGTTGTCAAAACCTGCTATTGTATACTTTAAATGCCGTTTTCTCAAAATAAATTCTTATTTATTGTTTGCTCACTTCAAATAAAAAAATTCAAATATAATTATTATATTACTATAAAATTTGGTAGATTTCATTTTTATAATATTTTCTAGGGAATGAATTAAATAAATTTAGATTGGGTGAATATTTTTTTTAAAACTACAATCCATTGCTTGAATAATATCATAAATTTGATAAAATTTTCGTAATAAATTCTCGACTGGTTCTAAAATTTGTGTTTCTTATTATAACCATACGCTTGTAATTCATTACCTTGAGAAAACTATGTGGTTTATTTTAGCATAAGCGTTGTAGGGATGAAAAAAATGGTTTTGGGTGTAGAAAATTGAAATTTTAAAAGAATTTGCTTAAAATTTATGCTATTAAATATAAATTTCAAAAACTATTAATGTTTATTTCAAATATCGCAATTCTATTACTAGTCTTTAAATAGTATTATACCCAGAAATATGGTTAAATTATGTCTGCAACAAGATTTTCTAAGAAAGAACCCCGAACGTATTCAGATAACGTAAATACATAAAAATGTTACATTAATGGATTACATATTGTACAGATAATTATAAATGCCTATGTTAATAGATAAAATACTTGCACGATGTTTCTTAATTTTCTGATTTTCGATCAACATCGTGAAGTTATAGTTGCAATATTATATGGCGTTTGTGATAATGGGAAATGATCTTGTAAATTTTTTGTGTGAGTAAAAATAGTAACGATAATTCAGTTAAAGCATGTTGGTGGAAAGTTTAAAAAATGCTTAACTAAGATTCTTTTAAATTATTTAATATTCTACTTTCTTATTTTGTAGGATTTGTAAGACTTTTTTCAAAAAAAATGACGTTCCTTAGAATAAAAGCTATGAAATCTATCTTAAAAGTTTTGTAAAGAATGCGTATGGATGAATCAGGTGTGAGCAAATCACTTCTTTATATGAGTATCGAGATTTCTCGTACATATATTTATCTACTAAATAAAAATATAAAAATTATTGTATTGTGTTAATTTAGAATTATAATTTATAATTATAAAGCATTAATTATTTTAATATCTCATAAATTATTTTTGTGAAATATACAGATATTTTTGGCTGTCCGAAAATGTTGGGCATCTCAGTTTGGTCATATTGCGATTGAATACAAAAGGTAATATATTGTTATCTTTGGATCCATATTAGTATTTTGAATATTATATTTGTAGATATATTATTTGTAAATATTATATTTCGTTGTCTGTAAATTTGATGGTATTTTTAAGGAAAATTTATTAATCCAACTCCTGAAATATATATTATAAATGATGTATCGTTACTCATAAGTGAATTGTATAAACATTTTCAAACACATATTTAATCAAAGTCTTATTCAAACTTATTCATTTTATTTCTTAATTAAGAGTTTTTCGATTTTTATCTTACTTAGTTTTAAAATATTAAATGCCAGATCCTTTTATATTTTCTTTAAATTTATTTTTCGTTTAAATTTCGTTGATTGTAATACAAACATACATTTATAAAATACTAGTTTCAGTTGAGAATTTAATTGCAAAAATAATCATGTCACGGGAATAATTATTTATAAACGCATACCAAATTTCATCTATCGAGCTTAAAATATTTTTGAATAAAAATGTTTACAGGTATGCTAATATACAGTCCAATAGATTGTCCAGGAGTTGAAGGATTTTTTTCGTTGAAAACTTGACACGAATATGTGCTATAAATCAAATCTTATTTAAGCTGCTTGTCTTATAGGTATCGTATTTATTTGATATTCAATCTGTCATAAATGTTATTTGACAATCAGTCAAAAACGCTTTTTGTATATATGTTTTGTTCAAATTTAACAGAGGTAAAAAGATTGTTGTAAAATCACAGACCAAATTTCACCCTTCTAACTAAAGACATTTTATAACTTCCATTCAAAAAATGCATTTTTCGCAATTAGGGATATATAAAGCTTGGGAATCATTAAAATTTCAAATTGTATTTTTGAGGATTGCAGAAAACACTTATTAATTCTGAATTATGCTAAAATATTTTAAGTAAGCACATTTCATTCATGGTTTTTTTTCTTACAATCTGCAGGCGTTATGGGCAAATTTTGAATTGCCCGATGGCCGTGGTCATCCAAGAGATGGTAGCTTGTGACGTTTCGGGAGTTATGTTCACGTGTGACCCAGTCACGAATAATCCATCCGTTATCACTGTAACTGCCAATTATGGATTAGGGGAGGTAAGTAAACATTTCAATCTGGAATATTATTCGGGCATTTTGAAAAAACATTCAAATTTGAATTCATAATGGGCCTTTATTATTAAAATGGGCTCCTGGTTGAAAACAACTATTTTGGATTCTGGAAACAGAGACAATTTTTAAGAAAATAATTCAAGCATTTATACATTTAACATTAAGCAGAGTTCAATTCACATTCAAATACTGAGGTATTACAGTATACTTATATTTACTTATTCTCTATCATTGTTGCAGTGGGATCCAAAATTGTTCTTGTTTATAGTAGTATGCTTTAAAAGTTGAAATGATTCATTATATATCTTTTATTTCAAAATGAATGAATTCATTGATTTGAACCTAATCTAATAGTCTAATAATTGATATTGCACTGAATCTAATAGCCTTATAATTGAATGTTCCTGTGCATTTCAAGCTTGATCTTTATACATTTTCATCAGCAGAGAGGAATCTTTTTTTTCTAAATTTCACTGTCATATGAGATAAACGATAATTCTCATTAACAACAATTTTCCTTCATTTGTTTATCCTTCATCTTCTTGTTATATAAAAAGTAATATGATAAAGGAAAAAGATAAATGGCTTTTGTAGTAATACCTAAAATTTTAAATAAATTCTAATGGTTTTATTATTTTGTTATCAACATAATCTTTTCTTATTAATAATTTCACTACTTACACACTAGTTTTAAAAATCCCACTTAATAATGCAAATCAGCATGCCTACGTTTACTCATACATGTATCTTTATTCTTTCCACGAGCATAAATAACAATCTATTTCTCTAATCTATCTAAAATCTATTTTTCTATTCTAATCTATTTCTCCTAGCAAGTTCTTTCTCTTCTTAAATTTCAAAACTCTTGAGTTAATATAGGATTAGGTAAATTTATACTGGGGTACTTGAAATAATAGTTTGTATAAAAAATTAAGACCAGAACTCTATTTACGAACAAATTAATTTACACTTTTAAGCACCTTTTTAGATGTGAAAGAGAATGCTCTGAAAACATTTTCGAGGTGATTTTTTCTTTTTTATTCCTGATGACACTGTCTTGAATAAAAGTCCTGTACCGATTGAAGGTCGCGATACGAACCTGCGACGCTAGGGCCTGTAGCCGAGTAACATAGCCACTGTAACGAAAGTCAACTTCAGTATCGTCGATGTTATCTGGCTTATAAAGTTAGTGGCACAGTACACCTCCACCTGTAAATCGGCGGAGGGCCGAACGATTTTTATAGCGCCAAGTGTTATGGCGAGTTGCTGCTCGCTTGTGTCAAGTGTGTCGGACGACTTTACCTTTCTTGCTTCAAGTGTGTCTGATAATTTTGCCTTGCTTGCTTCAAGTGTGTCTGACGACTTTGTTTTGCTTGCTTGCGC
>JAOUZG010043359.1:1251939-1278055 GCA_026289955.1 Argiope argentata | reverse complement strand
ATATATATATATATATATATATATATATATATATATATAATCGTATAGAATGCAAAATGCTTGATCAAGGCAACTTATTATTCTATTTTCAGATAGAAGAATTCTATAAATCCTCTAGAGATATAGAATGGGGAATTGTAAATAATGATATATACATCTTACAGGTAAAAAAACTTCCAATAATAATTTTTGATTCACTATTCGTTAAGCAAATTATTGTATCTAGTTTTCCTTTCACAATTGCAGTCACGTCCCGTCACAAATGCAACGGCGGAAACAGACGACGAAATTATGCATGAATTTGATGCACCTTTAAGATGGGAAAATGAATTTTTTACGACAGCGAATGTTGGGTAAGCTTAGATTTTGTTTTAATTTTGACACTTTAGCAGCAAAGCAATTTTTGAGAAACTAAATGGTAAACAAATGATAGCCCCAAACAAACAGAGTTATCAAAGTATGGTCAGTAAATACTGTTTATCAAATCTGTTGAAAAATTAGAAATTAAAGTAGTTTTTGAAATGGAAAGTACTACTATTATATTTTTTTATTGTTATTATAAACAGGTAAAATTGTATTTTTATGATTAATATGCTCTTGTCAAAAGTTATATACCCTACGAAAGTAAGGTTATCAGCAATAGTTGCTAATGTTAAATTATTGGGTCTAAACATTGATGCATCTAAATTAGAAACTATTGATTTCATTTGACAGATTATGTGAAGTAACTCGATGCAATTAGAATCTCCGTTTACAATAATTTTTATTAGCATTTCTTAGTGAAACTTTCGTACATTCCCAGTCAAACATGATTCGCAATTAAAAAATAATCACTCATCAATTAATTGAGTAAATTCTAGTTCTACACTTTATCACTCAGAACATAAAACCAATTAAAGGAGTAAAAAAAAGACTTTAGAGGGAAATGGAACATCTCATAGATTGGTTGTTAGCTATGAGTATTCCTGCCATATAATAAAAAAATTCATAGATTAGTTGTTAGTATTCCGGCCATATTTATCCATTCCATTTAAAACTCAATGTAAAATAATTGGAAAGTAGTTTTGTAAAGAGAATGAGAAAGAAGGGAAATTTCATAGACTGGCCATTTGCTTATAGTATTCTAGCTATATGACTAAAAAAATCGATGTCAAAGGACCTGAAAGCAGTTTTATAAAGAGAATGAGAATGCAGGGAAATTTCATAGATTAGTTTAGGTAACGAGTATTCCAGCCATATAATAAAAATAACTCAATGTCAAATGATGGGAAAGTAATTTCATAAAGAGAATGAGAAAGAAGGAAATTTTCACTGACTGGTTGTTAGCTAGGAGTATTCTAGTCATATAATAAAAACACACAATTTAAAATGGCGGGAAAGAAGATTTATAAAGAGAACTGAGAAAAAATGGAATATTTCATAGGTTGTTCATTTGCTAATAGCATTGTAGCCATATGATAAAAAAATCGATGTCAAATTACCTGAAAGCAGTTTTTCAAAGAGAATGCATGTAAATTTCGTAGATTAGTTTAAATTACGAGTATTCTAGCCGTATAATAAAAATAAATAAAGTCAAATGATTGGAACGTAGTTTTATAAATAGAATGAGAAGTCATGGAAACTTTATAAATTGGCTATTCGCTACGAGTATTCCAGCCATATAACAAAAATAACTCAATCTCAAATGATGGGAAAGTAATTTCTCAAAGAAAATGAGAAAGAAGGAAAATTTCATTGACTGGTTGTTAGCTAGGAGTATTCTAGCCATATAATAAAAGCACACAATTTCAAATGGCGGGAAAAAAGATTTATAAAGAGAACTGAGAAAAAATGGAGCATTTAATAGGTTGGTCATTTGCTAATAGTTTTCTAGCCATATGATAAAAGAACTCATCCTCAAATGACGGGTAATCTTTTTTATAACGAGTTAGCGAAAGGAAAAAAACATTCCATAGATAGGTTGTTTGCTTTAATATTCCAAGCTTTAAAAAATACAGTCTGAAAGGATCAGAAAGTTGTAATAAAGAGAATTGAGAAAGAATGGAGTATTTCATAAAATGGCTATTTGTTACCAGTATTATGTAAAAACACAACATAATTTCAAATGATGGGGAAGAAGTTTTATAAGAAAATCTGAAAAATAATGGTACATTTCTTTGATTGGTTGTTTGCTAATAGTATTCTAGAAGTACAGTAAAAAGCAATTTCAAATATTGGGAAAGCAATTTTATAAAGAAAGCTGGGAAAAATTGATGATTTTATAGATTGGTTGTTTGCTATCAGTATCCTGGACATATAGTAAAAATATTCAAATCATTGGATATTAATTATATAAAATGTACTGAGAAAGAATGGATCATTTTATAGATTGATTGTTTGCTACCAGTATTCTAGCTATACAGTAAAAAAAAGCACAATTTCAAATTATGGGAAAGCAGTTTTTAAGGGAAATATTTTTAATTTAATTTAATTAATTTTTTTTAACTAAAAGGAAATTTTACGATTTTTTATAACGATACGATTTTTATAACGATTTTTTATTGCGATAAGAAAGGGAGAAACTAATATAAATGAATATACTAATATACTAATATAATGAATATACTATATATATACTAATATAATGAACTAATATATTATACATGAAAATTCGGTATTATTACACATGTACGTTCTGATGATTTTCTTCTTGACGGAAAAGGAATTTTTAAAACCATTTTTTAACTTTCAGAGAGGTTATGCCAAGTTCGATTTCCCCTCTTGGGATTGATCTCGCGACAAAATACTTCAATATTGGGACAAAGGTAAATGAAATTTTATTTAATCTAATAAAAATCTGTTTTAATTTCCAAACGTGTAAATGTGAACTAATAATTTCTACTTTCTCTTTTAGAGATTAATGACCGGATTCGGGTTTTCTGATATTCTTTTCAAGTCTAAATACTTTCTAACTGGTATAATTATAATGAATTATCGTATGATGATGAATGCTATAGAGGTAAGTTTCGATTTGAAATTTTTAAAGAAATGCATTATTATTATTGTTGTTGTTGTTGTTGTTGTTGTTATTATAATAATTATTATTATTAGACTGCAGTTTCAAGTTTGGTTACTTTTTGTATATTTTAGATGATCATCCAGCATGGACTTGGCTCTCCAAGCTCAGATGCTTTCATGATGAGTGTATACGGTAGAATTTTGGATGAGCCTGATCTAATTGAGTGTGCCAAGGAAAGAAGTGGCATTATCAAAATGCCACAATTGACTCTGAAAGTCAGGCTAGTGACTAAATGGGTAAACTATGAATTTATTAAATAATACGTAACAAGCATTTCAAAAATTCCGACAATTGTAGTCAAAATCTATTGTGGAATTTGAATTTCAAATTGAAACGACATGTTAAGTTTGAAAATGTGAATAGTATAAATCATGTTTCGATTTTCATTATTCTGTTCATTGGCCGTGAAAAATTTAAGGTTCAAATCTTTAAAATCTATAAGTTCTACACCAGTATCTTAAAAGTAATATAAGCATTATTGGAATTCAATCTGATGTAATTGTTCTACAACAATAATTTCTCTAATATCTCTTTGCATATTTTCTAATAAAGGTATTAAACATACTTCTAAATGAAATCAATGAACTTTGGGTAAGATCTGGGCTACTAAAAATGCTCAGATATTATCCTCAAAACCATCTCCCAAATACCTCTTTCCTAAAGAACTTTCCTTATCGTCTTTAAATTTCGAGCATTTTATTCGTTATAATATAATAAAGAAAAGCGAAGTCTTTCGATTGAACTAATCACTGATGCTGTTCTACAATTATGGTTCAAGGATCACAAACCAAATTTCATATATCTAGATAGATACATTTTTATTCATGCCGAGTTCTGGCACAGAAGTAGCACGTCTTACTCGTGATCAGGCAGTTTCGAGTTCGAGTCCCGGTTACGGAAAGACTGTTCTGCATTATAAAAATAAATATATTTGATTTCTTTATGATTAATAAATTAAAATTTACACAGCTATTTCGAAATTTTTTTATCAAATGTTACCATAGTAACATTAATAATAAAAATTGAAATTATTTACAATTTAAACATTCATACTAATAAAGAAATATTTTATTGAAAATAAAATATTTTTAATGCTAAATGGATATTAACATAAGCGTACCTATTTTCCGATGCATTTACATAGGCATTTTCATACAGTTAATCAGCTTACAATCATGAAAATATAAAGTAAATTCTTATAAAATATAAAAGCAAACATTAATGATTAAAAAGAGGGAAGAGTAATACTAAAATAGATACAATAATATTACAATAATAAAATACAATAATATTAGGTAAAATTAATTAGTATTTTTACAGTAAATGATTAATTCCCTTCGAGGAGGCATAATTTACTTGCAAGCAGAAGCGACGAAACATAGCACACATAAATACAAAAGTGTGAAATGAGGGAAAGTTTAAGAAAAATTTATCTCCATGATTATATACTGTGAGGTTTTAATACTAAATTCTATATACAATTTCTATACCACATGTCGATCCTGGTAAAGGAATTTTATGGATTTTTAAAAGAATGTGTCAATCATTTGTGGCCTCTGAGTGTGGGAACTTGTCGACCTAAGAAATTTTACTGAGTTGCTATTGCATTAAATAAATAAAAATGATATATATATGAATTTTAACTAGATTGAAATATGTCACTAGAAAGGTAAAAATCTTTGACCATTTACGCATTGTTCAAGAGCATAAATGGCTCATCTAGCTTTGGTGGTGGTGGGAGAGTTAAAATATTCATTTCACTGTAACTTTCATAATATTGAAGATAGAAAAATAAATTCAATTAGCTAAATTAGAGCGTCATTAAGACGAAAAAAGATTCGTATTTAAAGTTTTTCAACAGAAGCAATATCTTAGAACTTACGGTTAATAAATAATTTTCAAGCCTTAATATGGATTATTTTTGGCATCAACAGTTTATGATGTTAAATAATAGCTAAAATATTGTGACGCTAGCCTAATAAGCCAGATAACATCTACGATACTCAATCGACTTTTGTTTTATGGTCATGTTACGCGATTACCGGCACTAGCGTCGCAGGTTCGTACCGCGACCTTCAATCGCGACATTAGTGACCTTGACAACGCAACCTTCTGCAACAGTCGTGGCGCCATCTACGAGCAAACAAAGCCGTCGCTTACTCAACGCAGCAATGAAATACGAAACCGTCGCTAACTCGACGCATCAAAGCCGTCGCTCATTTGAAGCATCAAAGCCGTCGCACAATCGACGCATTAAAGCTGTCGCTCAGTCGACGTATCAACGCACTCACAAGCTCGCGACAATATAAAGGATCTACTTTTGCCTTTTAGCTTATTTAAAACAACTATCACTTTTATTCGTATTTAAGCGCAACATAACCGACGGACAAAATATTTGTTGAATGGCACATATATCTGACTTTTATACTTTTATTTTTGAGAAACGAAACAACTAATTTGATCAGAATGTAATCAGTTACTCTTCAAAAAAATGAAATTATGATGCATTAAAATAGAATAAAATAATGGGAAACCGATTATAAAATTACTGAATATTAGATATTTTAGTTAAAGCACACATATTTAATTGCCCTTTTCTAAATTAATGAATATTAAAGAACCCAAAGAAGAATGAATTTTGATGTCTAATTTATCACCTCTCTAAATTTATTAATATTCCTTTACAGAATGCATACTTCAGCGATTTCAGTGTGCAAAAACTTAGAAAACGCATTGACAATTACCACCTGAAGTTCTTGAAGCAGAAAACCGCTAAAGAAACGTTTAAGGCATTGGTTAATTCCTGTTCTGATTTTGATGAGGTAAGATTAATATTTTTTAAAATTCTTATTAATGAAATATCAATAAAACTTGTAAGCACATTAAAAAAGCAAATTTGGAAATTCTTACATTTTAATTAAAATAATGACAAGCAAGTAAATATATTTATTGAAGTGAACTCGTACTTACAAATTTTACTTTATCCAATGCAATTTTTTAATCAGATGAAATAGAAAATTTAAAATAGTTATTTAATTACTACAATTTTAAATATTTGGCGTGATACAAATGTCCATTCTATTTTCATTTTTTAAAAAATAAAACGTTGTTTCCTACAATCAAATATCCTTTTATTTGTCACTTATAGAAACATAAAAGAATTTGTAATGAATTTAATGTTTTGCAATTATTATGAATACGAATTCATATGAATAATTACAAGTTGAAATATTATAAATAAACATAACATAACATGAGTTACTGGCTATTTGAATTTAGTTTATATAAACATTTAAATTCAATTCTAAATCAAAAAACTAAAAGTTGTTTTTATCATGTCAGAACATGTTATTGTTTGGGGATGAGTTTTTTGGCGTGAACAAATATCCGTAGGCGAAAAATAAAAATTTTATTATCTGTACGAGCATCTGGGGGAAAAAAACAGCTTTTAATAACGTGTTGTCATTGTATTTACAAAAGCTCCAATTTTAAAATAATAAGTTAATGACTACAGCAAATAAAACCTAGAAAAATGTCATTTTGAGCACGTGATCATATGAAATGAAATCAATAGGAAATACGATAGTTTTTTTAAACAATCAATGCGAGATAAGGTTTTTTGGATCGTTTGCAATACTAAAGTGACTCATTCAATGAAACAAGCAAAATGAATAAAAATATAATTTAACTTGCACGAGCATGTGGTGCTTGGCCGTTCAGGAAATTATATTCGGACGTGATACATTGAAATATGCATAGAAGATTTCATTTTAATATATATTTTTTTATTTTAAATCAAACCAATTGTTAGGTGTAAAAACAAAAACAAAAACAAAAACATATTTGCACTTCCCGGTAATGCGGTATTATTTCTGAAAACTTTTTGTTTTTTAAATATATAGGATTGGGTGCGACAAAATGTCCATTCAATCCCATTTGGTCATTTTATGAGTTATTATCATGTCAGAACATGATGTTGTTTTTCGGATGCTTTTGGCATCAACGAAAATCCGTAGGCGAAAAACAAAAAATTTATTATTTGCGTGAGCTACTCAAAAAATCAGCTTTTAATAACACGTTGCCATCGCATTAACAAAAGCTCTGATTTAAAAAAAAATAAGTGAATGACTACAGCAAATAAAATCGAGAAAAATGTCATTTTGAATACGTGATTATGTGAAATGACGTAATTAGGAAATGTGATATTTTTTTAAAACAATAAATACAAGACAAAGTTTTTTTGGATCGTTTGCAATACTTAAGTTACTAATTCAATGAAAGAATTAAAATGAATAAAAGTATAATTTAACTCGCACGAGCACGTGGTGTTAGGCCATTCAAGAAATTATATTCGGACGTGATACATTGAATTATACATAGGAGATTTCATTTTAATATATATTTTTTTATTTTAAATCAAACCAATTGTTAGGTGTAAAAACAAAAACAAAAACATATTTGCACTTCCCGGTAATGCGGTATTATTTCTGAAACCTTTTTGTTTTTTAAATATATAGGATTGGGTGCGACAAAATGTCCATTCAATCCCCTTTGGAACAATGTCTAGAGTACTGATTAAAAACAGAAAAAACATTTAAAGAAAACCAATTAATTTATTCTGAGTAAACAAAATTAACAGGACATTAACAATTAAGACACGAAATGCTAATTACATTAAAGTTAGAAGTTAAAATATTTAGTCGGCACCAATGGGTGTAGCCTAACAAGACAACACCTTCTAAAGTACACAGTGTTCAACACACCTTTTGGAGGTGTTAAACACAGCTCGCTTTTTACTAAAACTTATAATCATTTGACTTAGCACTTTGAATTAATTGAACCCTTGGCGCCATCTATTACAATTCAATAAAACTAAACTGAAATTTGGGTGAGTTCGGTATAACTATGTAATGGGAATGACCACTAATCAAATCTCTATATTTATGACTATATTTTTCTTAATTGGGTTAATTTTATTCAATATGCTAATAGGTTAAAATAAAAAAAAGCCGTAAATAACAATTTTTAAAAAGAAAAAATACTGTTTTAATATCTATTATTAAATTTGCTTCAAATTTATTATTTTAAAAATTTTGAGTTTGTACAGTTTATTAATACTTAAGTTTGCAAAAAATGTTGTACGTACCGCCAAATTTTCTAAAGAAATTTTATAATAATATATTTGACAAATTTATTTTTGAAGTTATTACTATTTTAAATAATTTGTAAAAAATAATAACTTTATTCATCAAATATATTAAGGCTTATTTATTTATGAAACATTGTTGAATAATAAGACTGGATAATTAACATATGTTTTGGTTTAAAAACTGTCATTTTTATCGATGATGTTTTTATTCTTTTAAATTTTATGTTTGCCTCGATTAAAAGACTGAAATGAATCAATATTAGGATATTCAAAATTTCTAAACAGCTGATGGAATTTTTCATAAACTAGTTTGAACTTTAAACTAAACACAAACGGTTTTAAAGAATATAAGAAAAAATATAAACGGGCATTTAATCCTCATGTAACGATTAATAAACACTTTATCACCCAATTTTAAAATAAATATCAGGTGTCGTGTTTATTTATGTTTCTCATGGATTTACATTTGTCGCTTTTTATTTGTTTAGGTATGTGAAAGGCATATGACTTGCTCATCAGTCTCCTCGGAATGGAATATGTCAATGTATAATGTTTTGCTGCAGAATGCAAAAGATAGTAAGTAATGAAAGAAATTTCATGTATTTTTATTATTAAATTATTTTAATTATTCGGCTAAATTATCTATTGGATTAGTTATCGTCTGAAAACAATGATAACTAATATGTATAATATGTATAATTTACAACCAGAGCAATTTTGTACAGTTAAAACTTGTGTATTATACATAAGTTTTACAGGTTTGTTTGTAATACGTGGGATTTTAACATGTCCTATTTTAGAACTTTGTAGTATCCCTGATTAATAATATTAATCATCCGTGTAAAATAAATATTCGCTTGTTTGGTTTTAGTAATACTCAATATGGAACATAAACAATGCCAAAATATTATTTTAAAAACTGGTACGGTTCATAATTTTCAAAACAAAAATTTCAAATTTAATATTTATTTTTCCATTATTGATCGTTTTAAGGATATGCAATATATAACTATGGACATTCTTTGAGCTTAGCATGTTTTTTAATGATTTTCTTGTTTAATATCTCTTTATATGTCGAGAATATATAACTGTGGGTATTCTTTGAGCTTATTATACCTTTTAATGATATTTTTGTGATGTTTAATATCATTTTATATCTCGATAATATATAACTGTGGGTATTCTTTGAGCTTATTATACTTTTTAATGATATTTTTGTGATGTTTAATATCTCTTTATATCTCGAGAGTATATAACTATGAGTATTCTTTGAGCTTAGTATATATTTTAATGATATTTTTGTGTTGTTGTTGTTGTATCTTTATATCTCAAGAATACATAACTATGGGAATTCTTTCAGCTTAGCATATTATTTAATGATATTTTTGTGTTGTTTAACATCTCTTTATATCTCGATAGTATATAACTATGGGTATTCTTTGAGCTTAGTATATTTTTAATGATATTTTTGTGTTGTTTAATATCTCTTTATATCTCGAGAATATATAACTATACGAATTCTTTGAGCTTAGTATATTTTTAATGATATTTTTTGTTGTTTAATATCTTTTATATCTTCAAAATATATAACTATGAGTATTTTTTGAGATTAGTATATTTTTTAATGATATTTTTTGTTGTTTAATATCTTTTATATCTTCAGAATATATAACTATGAGTATTTTTTGAGATTAGTATATTTCTTTAATGGTATTTTTGTGATGTTTAATATCTCTTTATATCTCGAGAATCTCGTTCTCAAAGGAACAAAATTACTCGGGGCTCATTTCCTAGAATTAAAGTACAATTTTTACTTCCTGGTATGCGAAGTATAAAAATGAAGTGTTGTAGTTGCCAGAAACTTTGAACTCAAAATTTTGATGAATATATACAGCTCAGATATGCCTAAAAAAACAATTTTTTGTTATTATGTTTTTGTCTTTGAAAACGATAACGGGAAAACTCTCTGAACTAGATGAATGAATTAATAATTGATATTTTAAGTCTTTGCATTCGAAAATTTTTAAAATTTTAATTTTCTATGCGTCGCACGAAATTCCTTCAAAGACTGTCTGTCTTGAAGTTGAAATTTAAATGAACTTCAAACCTCTCATTTTTGGTGAGAAGAAACCAGTGTGTCCTGCTTGTCATGCTCATTTTAATTTAAAACACATTCTGATAGAATTCCTTGTTTTTAAACCTCAACTTATATTTTATTTTCATACATCATCAACAAATTTACAGGAATCAGTGGGTGAAAAATTCCACCCCAATATTTTTAGATTTTTAAAGGCCATTCGTTTTTATACTTGCAATTTAGCACTTTTTACTTTTTGTTTGTGTTTTTTGTATAGTCTTATTGTTTTACAGTTTCATTTGTTAACACCTATGTTAATTATATAATATCAAATTTGTAATTTTTCCTATACAGTTTTATGAAGTTTTATATTAATATTGTAGAATTAATATTGAAATATTTTTAATATTCTTCATTGATTTTACCATTTGCTTGGCGCAGTACAATTAAGTATGGTGCCATAAAACAACAAACAAACAGACCAAACCCAGGGTTCGATTTAGCCTAAGTGGGGACCGGGGCCAAAAACTTTTTTGAGAGCCCTTTAAACTCCGTTAATTTAGTAATGAAGAACCGAACTTCGTTACAGAAGAAGAAAACGTAAATTAATTTTTCAATTCAATTTGGAGGTCCTGTATGGGGGCCCGGGGCATCTGCCTCGTATGCCCCTGCCTTAGTCAAGCTCTGCCCATAGCTAATAATCGAAAATAGATGAAATATGATATACAGATTTAGCATATCAACTGTAGAGATTCTTGCCAAATCGTTAATGAAATTCTACAAGGACAGCATCGACTGTCTGTTTTTTTTTCTTTCGAAGCAATGCAGATACGATTATTCAAATACAAATGACTTGAATAACTAAATCCGATATGTTAACTTGCAATTACAGAAAATTTCTCGTCACATTTTGATTTCATTCAGTCTGAAAAAAAGCAGTCTAAAACACAATAAAAGTACTGAAATCGTGTCATACATATTGTACATGCACTTTTACGTCAAGAATCACAATTTTAGGTAGGGTTAAAAGAGAGGCAAAGGATTTTTTATTGGTGAAATTTTCGAGATAGCTGTCCCTCCCCCTTTGTAGCCACAAATGGACCTATACCTTTAAATTAACTAGCGGAGTTTTATTCGATTAAAGCATCGATAATTGATGCATTTTTGTTCTCTTGTCAAAGTAATGAATATTATTTCATATTCATCCAACACATTGTTAACACATGTTATAAAGTACACTTATTGTATTTTACAAAATGAATGAATTCGAATTTATTAATTATCACAATGAAACAATTTTTCATCACACATATTTTATGATATGAATTTTATTGGAAGATTTTGAAACTAGACTAAAAAGCTTAAATCTTTTTAAAATTAGTTTTAAGAAGGTTAGAAGTTTTTGAATCTAAAATAAATTTTGAATTTTCACTTTTTTATATAAAGTTCTCAAATTAATTTTCCATAATAAAACATAATTTTTAAATATTCAAAAGATGCAATAAAAAAAACGTATGATTATTCATGAAATTTGATTAATGGTTTTCTACAGGTCCTAATGTCTTTAGTGACTTTGCTCTGTTTCTGGCCTCCACTTCCGAAGTAGAAAGTGCTGATGTCCCTCAAGCCATGCAGGTAAAATAATGAGAATAAAATCTATTTAAAACCATTTACCAATTGTTTTTTCTGGTATTTTTATTTTTATTTTTCAGAGATTGGCATCACAAATAACACAAGATATTGGCCACGAAAAATTTCGATCTATGTCAATCGAGGTAAGTTGTTTGAAAGAATTTGTTAGTATCATTGAATTGAATACATACAAAGAAAAAATAAAATATGTGGGAAAAGAAATAGAAATATTTAAGATATTGTTAGATAATTATTTTAATTATTAAGAACTTCTTCCAGGCAAACTGCATTTTCAGCATACCATTTTCTCTCTGTTGTTTACATTCATTGTGGTAATTGCAGAATGTGGATTCTCCAAATGGATAGGGCTTATAGATATCCCAGATATAAAGAAATCGAAAAAAAATTATTTTTTAAAAGATTTTTCATGTTTTTGAAATTTATGATGTTGACAAAAACAGAAAATTCGAATTAAGTGTGGAATGTACAATTAAAAACTATTGGAAAATTGACTTATGAAAAGCTAAATTTTTCTTTCTCGCGCATTTTATACTTTTTAGTAAATGAGGGAAGAAAAGGATTGGGCATGGATGGATCCAATGATTTAAAAAATGAAATTTCTTATAAACATTTGTGAAAAGTTCATGGATATTCTTAGACGTGACAAAGTGTCTCTTCTTTTAATCCAAAATCAAAATGTTCAGAAATGAGTAGAACCATGGTAGATAAAATGAAACAGAAAAAGATATAACAAAATTAAAATAAATCAAAATAATAAATAGAAAAAATATCTGAATATATATATAAATAAAAAAAATAGAAAAATAGAAAGTAGAATACATATAAAAATAAAAAATAGAGAAATAGAAAATAGAATATATAAATTAAATATGAAGCATAAAAATATCAATTATAAATCAAAGTTTACGGTACTATTTATCAAAAAATTATTTAGTAGCTTATGCACTTTTGAAAAAGTTCTATTATAATTTTTTGTCGTTTCTTGACGTTAGATTCGAAATTTTTTTCAAACATTCAGCTCTCATTCTTTTTTGGTGGAAAGTATACTGATGTTTTATTAATTAGAAAAATATATTTGCTTAGGAAGTTGAAGAATGGTTAAATACGACTACTTCATTATCTGGAAGTCATTTCAAGCAATTCCTTGAAAGGCATGGCCATAGATGTGTTCAAGAGGTAAATTTTTCTAAAGGACATTCCTGAAAGATTTAGATCGAATATTAATCATAAAATATAAAAATGGGATGACAAAATTTTTTTTCCAAATCTATTTTCAGACAGATGTACATTCTACAACTTGGTATATGGATCCCAAACCATTGATCAAGATTTTACAGGTAAATATATTTCCAGTATCATTTATGGGCCAATGTGTGGGGCATACTTTTTCAATTTCAAATACGGTCTCAGTTTTGAGAGCAGAAAATTATAACTTCAAACCTTTATTAGACAAAAGAGCATCATATCTTTGATGGATGATTAACTCACGTCGGCACAAATGATGTGGTTGAAGCATACAATAGTTATCAAAGGGTACATTTGCTTTAGTGCAATTCTTGTCATTTGAACGTAGCTCAAAAGTATGAGGTTCCACCCAAAATAGTTCAGAGGGCAGAAATTTGACTTCAAGCCAACTCCCTAACAACCAGTCTATCCCGGCTTAACAACCACAGTTAATATAAATAATTTATCAAAAAATTATACTAGTGATGAATTTTCAACGGTATGTGAGGATTCAGAACCCATTGTGGCAATGCAAAATGAGTGAAATTTCTACACCAGTTGGGGTAACGTAATACAGACTAGTAATTACTAATTTTCTTTATTCTGTATTATTTTTATTCGAAAATACTTCAAAATGAATCGGAAAAATCGATTCAATAACAATGTTTAATTTTAATTGCATAAAACATTATGAAAATAAACAGAATCGTTTAAAATAATTGGCCGAAAAAATGTTAAGCCTAATCTCATTAGTGTGTGTGGGGGGAGAGAAATAAACCGAATTCGTTACTTATTTAGTGGAGGAGAAATGGTTATGTTCAGCTGGTTGCAGATCACTTGCAGCCATTCATGGACTTCACGTACCCACACAACGATGGGATTTTTATGAATGACAATGCACCATATCACCGGGCCAGAACTGTTCGCGATTGGTTTGAAGAACATGCCGGACAATTCCAGCGCATGATCTGGCCACCTAGATCGCCCGATATGAATCCCATCGAGCATTTATGGGACATCATCGAAAGTTCCGTTCGCGTTCAAACTCCTGCACCATCCACACTTTCACAATTATGGACGTCTAAATAATACAGACAGCATGGCTCAATATTCCTGCAGAGGACTTCCAACGATTTGTGTACTCCATGACACGTCGAGTTGTTGCACTTCGCCGGGCAAAAAGGAGGACCGACACGATATTAACAGTCATCCCATGACTTTTGTCACTTCAGTGTATATATAGGGGAGAGTGTGAACTAATAGTAGGAATTGAATAAACTGATGTAAGCCAATTTTCTTCGATTTATGGGCTATTATATGGACCATATATTTTCAAATTTCAAATAATAGCTCGGTTTTAAGACCATATGATTTAAACCTTGAATTTTGATTAAATGAAAGGGCAGTCGTATGAGATGGCCTGATGGAAATGAAGCTCATGAAGTTCAAATGCTACATTCTCCCCCGGGCATGACCGATGCTTGCAGTAGCTCGCAGAAGGCACAACAGCTCAGGTTCCTTTGAGTGCTGCCTCAAAACAGACCGATGATATTATTAAGCCTTCATCTCGCGACATCCTGTCCTGGTTGCCTGATCTTCAATTTTACAGTGTTTTATAGTAAGCTTTGGTATGTCGGGGATAAATAAATTTTTATCATCCAACATGCAAATATTAATCCAATTTTCAAATCCAGATAATCAAAGAAGGAAAAATGTCCAGAATGAAAATGACCTTGGTGTTCGCCTCAACAATGAAATGCATTGTTATATAAAAAAAGTTTAAAGTATGTTTTAAAAATGAATTATAGAGTTGAAAGAAAATTATACACTATCAAAACTGGCATGATTGAAAAGATAATTTTTACGATTTTAAAATGTTCTCTACTCCAATATTTCAAGAAAATATTGAATTGAATTCACTTTTTATCTATATTTAAATTGTTATTAAATTCAAGAAAATTATTCTGAAGTGTATATTTCCTACTTGAATCATTTATGTGTCAAGGTCGATCGTTTTGGATCAGATCGTCTGGTCTGAAGAGTGCTAACACACACACACACTCACACACTTGTGAGCACATCAGAAATTATTATTTAAAGAATTACTTTAATCTTAGGAAAACCTATACATTGATTATAAAAGGTACATTTTTTATGGACTGGATTTTTTTTTTTTTGAATTGTTACAGAATTTAGCTGGAGCAAATAAAGGAGCAGAAAAGAAAGAAGAAAGCATCGATCAGATATTTTCAAAAGTTCACATACCTTTGAGTTTCAAGTCCAAGTAAGTTGAAATTAGAATCCTTAGGGGGATTTTAAAATAAAATAATTGGACTAAAATTATAATAAAGATAAATAGGACTAAAAAGCCGGCTTTCTGGCACAAAGTTAGCGCGTCTTTTTCTTGTTCTGTGAGTCTCGGTTCGGGCATGGTTGTTCTTTTCTATGCTATCTGTGAGATGTGTGATTGTGCTCTCTTGTAAAAGGGGCTGTGCAAACAAATGTGGTGAGTGTGTAGCTATGTCGTACACTTGGCCCTAGTTGGCGCTACTTCAAAAACAAGAGACGCTCCTTTCGGCTTAAATCTGCTGCTGTATCAGCATGGGGTTTGTCCATGGCAAGTGCCATTAGTAACAACAACATGACTAAAAAAAGGATTAAAAGATAGAGATATATAAACGGACAAACAAAACATTCTAGTTTTGTTTGAATAATTATTAAATATGTTACAAAAATTTAAATTCTTAAAAAAATGTCAAAATTGAAACAGTTTTGTGGGTTAATTAATTAAAATTGTAAAATAATATACAATATGGAGTTCCTACTTTTTGTAATCGTTTTCAATTGTTGTTAAAATATTTAGTTTAATAAAACACTTCTGCATACGCTGTAAAAGAATTGTCTGCTTTGCTTAGATTTCACAATTACTCTCTCTGTTTATCCAACACTGTTGAATGTGTTATGTCACTCATTAGTTACAATAATGAAACAGGAGTGATAGTTTAGATAAAAAATGCCTGCAAAAAATACTAAATTTTTATTATATATAGATTTAGTTTCTTAAACTCTAAAATTATCCTTATTAATTGCCATTAAATTTCATTTTCTTTTCAACTCAATAACTAACAATAGATTTTAGAAAGCTTTATGTATCTGATAGTTGGATTTTTCTTTTGAATGCCGACTATTACCACCTTATTTCATCATTGATAAGATTCTTTTTTTGTGAAAACCAATATTTCGAAAAAGGAACATAAATATTACGATGTTAACAGATACAGCGAGTACTTATGTATTATACCGACTTCGCCAACGGTTTAGTACCTCATTGGCGACGGATTTAAATTTGGCGATAAAGTTCAATCGATTACATCATTGCTGGATTGCTATAATTGGTGGTTTAGCAGCTCATTGGCGATGACTTCAAATTTGGCGATCAATTTGGACGGTATAATACGTAAGTATCATAAGAGAGTGATACTTGCTAACTGTCTCATAAAATAGAAATGACAATTGATATTTCTATATATTTTGTGCAAAATTTTTCTTAAATTGCTTTGCAAGTTATTCTATCATTAAGTAATGAATTAACAAATATGTTTATATACTTGTAAGATCATCAGGCACTGTTTCTAGGAACTTTCTACTAATGTTGTTGATTTTTGTTTTGAGACAATCTCAGTAAAATTGCATAGACAGATTGAGCTAGTGATTAAGTGATACTTTGTATCAGAGAGTGAGTAATTTTGTAGAAAAAGAGCATAAGAATTCGATTTTTGTATTGTATGAATTGGAGTTACCATGCGTTGATTCAATTTGACTGTTTGGACTGGCTGCTGTGTGTATTGCTGAAACGTTTACTTTAATGCATGGTTTTTTGATTTTTAAGTAATAAATAATATCTTATTTAATTTTCTTTTGATAAATACAAATGCCCCACTGATCAGAATAAATCCCTTAAAGTGAGTACTTAAATATAAAGGTTGAAATTATAATTGATTACATCCAATTGCCAATTATGTTTTCTATTTCTTTCGGTGGGGATCATTTTTAGTTATCTTATTTGCAAGATTTATTTATAGAAACTTATTATTTTAATTATTTCATTAAAAGCAAAATAATCTTTTTAGGTTATATCTGAGGTTCATTTTGCCTCAGTGTCGTAGATTTGTTCGAGCAAGAGAGACATGTAAGGTGAGTTAATAATTTTATTCAATTAATTAAATAATTATTTGGTAAAAAATTACAATAACTAGTTACTATTTGGCACTGCCGTTTTCCACGAATACTGTTTCCTTTGTTCTTAAACTGTAGATTACAGAAATGTAGGTATTTATGTATTAGATGTAAGTATTTACGCATTAGATGTAAATATTTAGGTATTAGATGTAAGTATTTAGTTATTAGATGTAGGTATTTAGGTATTAGATGTAGGAAGATTTAAAAGATGCAGATATTTAAATTTGCACTTATAGATTGCATAATTATCTCTCCACAACAATTTTCTGGAAGTTCTCCTCACATTCATAAACAAATACTTTGAATTAAAAAATTCATAATTTTTTGAAAATCGTGATTAAAAGGGGTTTTTTTTCATAAAAAGAGGGAAAATATATTGAAGTACAAAAAAGATCAATCTGTCTCCTCCTGATTTTAGAGAAATTATTAAAAAATTTCAATTTCAGGAAATTAATTTAAATCCTAATAAGCAGAACGTATTACGTTTATAACATTTCAGCTTCGTTTTCTTTTCCAGGCCATGAATTATAGAGTATATTCTGAAAAAAAGGCTAAAATCAAGCCAGATAACAATATTTTTTAACTGTTGTTCTCCAATGCTATTTGATTTCACAATTCTACAATTTCACCCGGCTTACAATTCCACAATTTATTACAGGTCCACAATTTTATCTTGCTTACTGTTCCGCAATTTATTACAAGTCCAAAATTTTATCGCGCTTACCATTCCACAATTTATTACAGGGCCACGACTTTATCTCGCTTACATTTCCGCAATTCATAATAGGTCCACAATTTTATCCTATTTACATTTCCACAATTTATTACAGGTCCACAATTTTATCGAAAGGAGAAAGAATATCATATTCATTAGGGAATATACAAGGAAGCTACTTTTGAAGAAATATTTTTTAAATTTAAATCTTTTTTTTATTATATTTTTAGGCAACTACCATGAAATGCTTCGATTACTGGAGGAAAGCATGTAGACGTCTTGGTAAGCAAATGGTATCTGAAGGACGTATCCCTGACGAAGATTTGATTTTCTTTTTCACGCTTGATGAAATTCAAGATTTATTAAATACCAGATCACCCACCATCATTTCGAAGTAATAATTATTTTTCTACTACTATGATGTTGTAATTTTAATTAATGATGCAAAGGTATCTAAACTTTTCTTAGTCGTCGTCTGATTCGATTGTAGAAAGTTTACAACTACGATAGTTTTTAAGAAATAACGGTTAAGAAAAAATTACTAGAGTTCAAAAGTAAACGTCGGTTATAAACATACCAGAAATGGGTGAGTCATGAATATTAAACATATCTAGTATTTGTGACCTGAACCGGATAATAAATATATCTAGTATATATGACCTGAACCGGATATTAAATATATCTAGTATATATGACATAATACCGGAAATAATTATAATATTTCAGAGAATTATTGAAAAATAATGTGTGATAATGTAGAAAAAATGAATAATTTTTAATTGAAAAAAATTTGTAAAAAGAATTTTATCCATAAAAAATTATTATATCTAGGAAGAAAGGCTCATCTATGTATCAATGTTTTAAAAAATATTTGAAACATTCGTTTTAATAAAATAGAAGACTTTGCAATATTATGAAAATTATATGTAAATTTACATATCTATGAACAGTTCCCCAAATTTCCATACTCTAATTTTTGAGAATAAGATAAAAAAAGTATTATAGAATCTCATTTTATGAAAATCATATTTTAAAGTAAATCTTATTTATTTTCTAATCAGAATTACATTTCTGATACGATTAATTTCCAAATAAAAATAATGTTTGTTTAGAAAATACTTATGAAACGATTAAAAGAAAAAACTTGAAACAATTCGAAATTCTCAAAATCATCTTTTAAGATATTTTGATGCTTTCACACTGATTAACTTTGGAATTACCTAACAATGCAGAACAGAAATTTGTGAATTATATTTTCTTAAAAGGATGACTTTTTGATTATTTTTTCAGAGCCATTCATAGGAGGAAAGTATTTCCAACTCTTCAAAAATATAAATATCCTGAAATAATAAAAGGTCTTCCAAAACCAGTAAATATTTGTCATTTGTTTTTTTATATATATTTGTACAAAAATAACTACTTTGCTCTCTAGAAGGGATTCATTGACAAAAGCCTTTACTTTTATATTTACAGATAAATTATGAGGATGAATCAGCAGATGCTTATCAAGATGTTGCAGATTTAGTTATGAAAGGTAATTTATTTTTAAAAATATATACGCTTATAATTATTTTTAGTTCATCTTGCATAAAATACGAAACTATGGAGTTTCGTAATCGTTTGGAAATTTGATTTCAAAATTTTGATGAATCAACACAAATCAAAACACTATGAGCTCGAATTCGTTTCGAATCTGATTTTGAAGTAAATTCTACATACTTATTGTTAAATTTTTAGCTCAGCGGCTTCGGTTTGAATGGACTTTACTTGAGGGCAGCACAAACAAATTTATTTACAGCTATTTACAAGATGACTTGATGAGCGAAACTTCAGATAAAAACCATCCAGCAGTCAACAATCACTAACAGCGTAAATGCAAACCTTACGCACAATAATCACAAGCTGCAAAACAGATATCGTATAGCACAGCAAGCAGTAAATACCAGCGGCTCAATTATACAACGTTAATAGCAAACGTAAACACAGCTCACAAATAAAAAGCGAGAAAAGTTATCAGCTCGTTCAATGAGTCGTTACTATTCTGAGAGGAACTGCCGAAACTGCGGCAACCTATTCCTTATATAGCCGAGCGAGCGGGCGCCCAAAAGAACGATTCAGCGGCAACTAGACTATTCTTTTCGCCAAATGAACTTGGCTGGTGCGAAGTTCTTCGTCAACCGCCGCCAACGTCTTCTATTTCGGCGGCCTTTCCCGGTGCTTGCCTGCTTGTAACAATATATTAAATTCAATAAACAATCAGAAGATGGGAAAATATATTATTTTTATCACTAGTTAGTACTGAGTGGTTATAATTAAAGTGCAAGTGTTTAAAAGAGTAAAAGAAAAGCTACTTGGAGTATGTTGAAAAAATTTGGTATATGTTATATTTACAACAAAGGAAAATGACATACAAAATAAAATGTGTTAGTTTATTTTCTTGTAATAGATGGCGCTTAAAACTTGTTTTGTGCTCTAAATGATACCCTCTTCAATTTTAAAATCATTATGATGTTAAAAGTTGCATATCTTTAATCAATGTCCATGGTTTGTCAAAGATAGAACTTACTCTGTTATTAAAATGATTATTGCCAAAAGAATAGTATATATAATGTTACTTTGAAAAATATAGTGCAGTTTTAATGATTTGAGAAAAGCACCGATGTCTATGAATGGCTTAAAGGAAATGAATAGTAAATTTCAAGGTACAGGAGAACTCGGAGTGTTCTCTGAACTAGAGGAAGAAGATCTGGGAATCGGGAAGTTGTGGAAGAGATTAGGGAAGCAATTGATTCAGGGTTAGTGGATCAGCTACCTCTAATTACTAGAAGTGTTGCAAGGGTTTTATCAAAAAACAAGGGAGATCATACGTAAAGTCTTCATTTTAAGATGCTATCCGTATGAAATTAAGATTTTGAAGCACTTGCAACCAAGTGATCCACAACAAAGAATTGATTTTGACAGTTCATTCTTTACAATGTTGGTGAAGACGAATCATGGATGCGAAAGATTTTGCGTACTGAAGAGCAAATTACTTTATTTTAAAAAAAAGTCAATACCAATATTTGTAGGATAAGGGGTTCATCCAGCCCGCATTCTGTGTTTGGGAAACCCTTCCATTTGTAGCGCTAGTCTTATAAGCCAGATAACATCTACAATACCGAAGTTGACATTTTGTTACAGTGGCTATGTTACTCGGCTTCTGGACTTAGCGTCGTGGGTCCGTACCGTGACCTTCACACGGTACATTGGTGACATAGACAACGCAACCTTCCGCAGCAGTAGGGGCGCCATCTACCCGCAGCAAAATCGTCAGACGCACTTGACGTAAGAAAGCAAACAAACAAGAATCTTTAGACTCCCTTGACGTAAGAAAGCAGCAACTCGCCATAAAGCTTGGCGCAATACAAATAGTTCGCTCCTCTGCCGACTCACTGGTGGGGGAGTACTGTAACTCTTCAATCGCTACACATTCAACGTTTGTTAAAGTTTGGTGTGATATGACTGTTGATATTATTATTGGTCCATTTTTTACTATCTTACACCAACAGGGCTTGTTATCTGCACCGAAATAAGCACTAGTTACCCTCTATTTTTGGAAATTAATATGATCCCTGCTTTGCTAGACAGAGACTGCCTTGATTCAACAGCATTAATGCAAGATGGAGTACCTACTCCCATTGTTCATTGTGTTACTCAACTGCTTCACCGAACGTTCAGTTAGTTAGCTGATGTTTAGCAGAACGATCATATAGTTGTCAGATGTTTCCAAAATACGTCTCCACCTCGCTCACATGATTTTAAACATTTGCGATTTCTGGCTGGGGAGACATTTTAAAGATCGCATCTACAAGAACAAATCTAACTCTGTTGTTGCTTTGAAAAGTAGCATTACTAGACATGTTCAGGAAACATTAGGTGCTACTGTCAATCACGCTTTCTTGCGACTTCAGCATTTGATAGGACTTGAAGGAACCCATATTGAACAAATATTGTACATTTACATTGTATTGTACAAATACATTTTGCATATTTTAAGGCCACCAGGGACCTTTAGAATGACTTTTTGCAATTTTCACCTCAGTAACTTGAAATTTTACAGTCATTAAGAGTAACAATTTAGGAGATGACACACACGTCTCAAACTTCAATTTTAATTCCAACTTTGGTTTCAAAAGGGTTAGAGTAAATTATAATAAAAATTGGAGCGCTTTCGGACAAATTTGAGAGCCTAGAACATTTTCAAATTTATTTTCTTTATCTTTAATATTATATTATATTAACCCCCTAATTCATAAATAAATTAATATAATGCTTTAAAAATTTTGTGTTATCTCCTATAGTGCCTGTAAAATTTCAAATTGCTAAGGTGAAAATTGCAAAAAGTCATTTTCAAAGGTCTCCGGTCGCCTTAACAAAGAAAAATGTTATAATTACAATTTACAAAATATTGTCTTTTCGAGTCATAAAAGGTTGAACGAATTTTTTTTGTGTGTAATTCATTTTCCATGTTATATATACAAAATGTACCAAATTTCTTCAACATACTCCACATTTTATTTTATTTTACAGTCCTTCAAACACTTGTAATTTAATTATAACCACCCTGTTTATTATCACTATATAGTGGCTTTTTACACCATATTAACCTGATAACGAGGACATTACAACATATTTGATGCCCAAAATGATCATGCTCTACATAGTAAGATTAATCACAGCGCCATCTGGCGGCAAACAATGGAATTGCTAAATATCTTTTGAAATAAAATTTGAGCAGTAAAAGTTTTATTTAAGTAATTTCTGAATTTTTAATAACTCTATTAACGCTGAAACAGCTCAAATGCCCTTAAATGAAATTACGGTGATATTTATATTATACCATCCAAATTTATCGCCAAATTTGAAGTCGTCGCCAATGAGTTGCTAAACCACCAATTATGGTAATCCGGCAATGGTGTAATCCGTTTATCTTTATCACCTAATATAAATCCGTCGCCAATGAGTTACTAAACCGTTCAAGATCGTTGGCGAAGACGGTATAATAAGTACCATTACGGCTACTTTTATATCCATATAATTTTTTTTCTTTTTGTAAGTAAAATATATTAAATATCCGAAAATAGATTTTTTTCTGTCAGTTACGCTTCTTTAGATGAATTTTACGGCCACAGGTAAGAACGTTCGAACAATATCTGAGTATACATTTAATGAATAATAGTGGGATAAGCGCTGTCCTTTTTTTATTTTTGTACATTCAACCCATAAAGAGATATTTAACCTAAAATGATATTTGTAATGAGATAAGAAATTTTCTTACCTTCAAAAGAGAAAATTGGGCATTCTAATCTTTCAGATACCGAAATTAAAATGATTAGACGGAATGGAAGGGTTAAATAACTAAATTGTTGAAAATCCGTTTCAAAGTATTTATTTATTACTCGAAATGCAAAATTCTGCACATTGTTTTAGGCACTCCTGTAAGTCAAGGTGTTGCAAAAGGATTTGCTAGAGTAGCTTTGACTATAGAAGAAGCAGGTCATTTGAAGGTCAGTAAATTTATTTTAACTGCGTAGAAATGAGTGAACTTTCAAGAAATGCTTTAAACTCCAGATAAATATAAAAGTCGAATAATTACTTGAATAATTGGAGCAAGAAAAGCACAGAAATAAAAATATTTTGTGCTTTAAAATTTCTTAAATATTTTATCCTTAAAATTTAAATCTAAAATGTGCATGATATTTCTTATAAAATCTAAATGGATTAAATTTTAATAATTTATTATATTATATGAAATAAATGATTAGTTCTAGAAATTCAGTTACACTTTATTATATTATATGAAATAAATGATTTGTTCTAGATATTAAATTACACTTTATTACATTTATGAAATAAATTATTTGCTTTAGATATTCAATTACACTTTATTATATGTGAAATAAATTATTTGTTCTAGATATGCGCTTACACTTTATTATATTATATAAAATAAAGGATTTGTTCTAGATATTCAATTACACTTTATTATATGAAATAAGTTATGTGTTCTAGATATTCAATTACACTTTAATATATTAGATGAAAGAAATGATTTGTTCTTGATATTCAATTATATGGTGGGTATTAAATAAGGTTCCCTTATTGGTTATACTTGCATTCAATATTAATGAAAGGATTTCATCCAAATTAACCGTCTTTGGCGACCAATTCACTTGGATTATCGACTATTTAGGCTATTAAACTGTTAATATAAGATGTATTTTTTAGAAACAGCTTCACATGACTGAAAAAATTAATTTCATTGAATCAACTAATTACAAATTGTTACAAATTTCTTAAAAATTAAAAAGTGGATTCTTTTCCAGTAGTTGGGTGACAGCAAAAAAAATTGCCAAATAATGTAAAATTCAGCCAAATTTCATTAAGTGATTTTAAAGCAAGAAAATCTCCAAAAATGTTGAATTCCGCCAAATTTCTTTGGCGATTTTTTGCTGCCACCTGGCTAGCGTAAAAATTACTAAAAAGTGCATTTTCTACAAAATATACCCGAATGTAATAATTCTACTTTGCATTTAATATCAACAAAAATGAATTCTTAATTATAATTTTATCAGTGTCAAAAACACGCAATTTAATGCTTTGTTAGATGAATTCGGATTACATCATAAAATAGATAGCACTATTACAGATTGTGTATCAAATTAAAATTTGAAGAAATTTTTTTTTAAAAAAAATAGGGAAATATTGTAATGAAATGATATTGATATCATTAAAAAAGCAGTTTGAAGAGTTTTAAGATTATCCAAAAATAATTGTTGAGATAATAAATGTAAGTCAATAGGCTTTAGATAAATTATTGAATGAAAAATGGATGAAGTCTATAGGTTAATAGATAGCAAGCTTTTTAAAGATATAATATCAATTTCCTCAGCAAATCATATCCATCTGGTAATTTCTAATCCCATTTCTGGCTGAACTTAATTCCCTGATTAACGCCTATTTACATCACTTAATTTGGAATTTTGGAGATTTAGGTGATATGGCGAACACTTCCCAAACGGTTTTAATTATATTGTCCAACTCCATAAATTAATACATTAACGAATTCAATGTAGCTTTAAAATTTTTAATCAATGTCTAAGCAATCTAAAATGTTTATTTATATTCGATTGTTTCCCTTCTACAATACATAATGAGTATTGTTTTTCGATTTCTGCTATTTCTATTGGTTTATATGTATAGTTTCAAAATAGTCTATGAGAACCACGGATAAATGTACGCATAAATGTATGTAAAAGAAAATAATATCAAATCTCGCAAATTTCCATCAGCTCATTGGAAATGTTTCATTTGATCTCCACAATTATTATATCTGTTAATATAAGATTATGTATTGTACGTTTTCCATTTTTAAGCATAAATCCATTCATATTTTTAAAATTCGGTTATATACTATTTTTATTTCAATTATTATGATCATTGATTTACTTATGGATTCAAAAAAAATTAAAATATAACCTGACTGTAACTGTTGTCACAACCATTTTTGTCAGAATACATCCTTCCATACTTTATTCACTTTGCCTTCAAACTGGATATTAAAATGGCAATATTTTATGACCACTCAGTAATTTATTTTATATATTATTTCATTCATCCAAATTTTTAATAATATTTTAAAAGTTCATACTTTTTTTAATTAACAAACTGAGAAAAAGAGCGTATTTTTTAAAGTTATTATGAATATGAGTAGTAAAATTAAGCCAATTCTCACAATATAGGATCCATAGTAAATTGCTATAAGATAGTAGATAATTAGTTAAGATATTAGATATTAGATTAATATTAGATAATTTCTAAAATGTTAATAAAGACAAATTCTGAGCTATTTTTTATATGCTAGTAAAATATTTGAATGAAGTCCAACATTGATCAATGAGCGCTTTAGTGAGTGGCATATATATATATATATATATATATATATATATATATATATATATA
>JAOUZG010043359.1:1120593-1151939 GCA_026289955.1 Argiope argentata | reverse complement strand
CATACACACTACACAGTAGCATATATACAGTAGCTACAAAGTAGCATATGTAAAGTAGCTACACAGTAGCAGGGTGTGAGAGCAAGACCAGATACACTCTCCACATCCAGATTCGTTGAAGAAATAAAAACAATGCTGAAAGAACTGTACCTCTATGACCCATATTTTTTGAGAAAAAAGCGAGAGTAAATGTATGACGTCATAACCGGTTTACGAAAAAAACCTGTGTTCGGCCACTGAATTGGAGTCTGTGTTCTGTTTCATGGCTACCACGATATCTAAAACTGACCCCTTTAGCTTTCTTCCTATGGGACCATGCAAAGGAATTCTTTTATCGAGACCCAGTTATTTCAGAAATTGACTTAGTTCACTCGTCTCCACAGTGCGTTTACTTTTGGGGACATAACGATGCGAGAACGTGTACAGTCAACCATTGTGCTCATGCGTGCATGCATGCCTTCATATGCATGGGGGAATTTCGAACATCTTCGTACTTAAAATTGTGCAAGTATTGATGTTCATGTCTCGAATAAATGTTTTTTCATAAATCGGTTATGACATAATACATTTTCTGTCGCATTTTGTCTAGAAAACTGTAAATCGTAGATTTACAATTCTTTGTGCAATTTTTATGTATTCCAAACAACGAATCTGGTTGTGGAGAGTTTATACGGTCTTGCTGGGACACCCTGCATATTGTATAATATTTATGATATGAAGAAATATTCACAATATTGTATATTATTGTTGAATATAGAATACCATAAAATAATATAGCATTCTATTGGGTATTTACTGGGTACCAAGCTGTGATATCTGTCAAATTAATATTGAAAATTAATGATTCTTATCCATGATACAAATGACAGTAATGAGTAGAAATTTTTTTACAATAATAAATTTGCTCATAGAATGCACTTGCGAGCAAAGTAATGATGACTGGATTTCATTAAATATGGCCCGATGTCGCATCATATTTTTTTATGTATGAATGTAAAATTTCAACTCAAACTTTCTGAGAAAGTGATTGGTCAAAGAAATAAAAATACAGAAAAAAGAAAACAACTTACAGCATTTATAATATTATCACAGTGTATTATAAAAATAGGGTCTTTTGGATAACATTTGAGGAGATACTGACCTTGAACAATCGATAAAGAACAGTAAAGTGATGATTTAAATATTAGGGTTATAAACGAAATGAAAATCAGAGCAGTTGGTCGCGACAGACGTGATAAGGATAAGATATATTTCGAGATAAGAAGACTATTCAGGAAATGTTCTATTATTCGCCATTTCCGCTCTAAATGTGTGGTTCATTAATTTTTATGTATTCCCGAAAAAGAGCAGAAAAAAGAAATAAAGGAGTTATATTACTTTTAGTTTCGGAAAAATGTTTCAAACAATTTTAAAATTGGAATTGCAATTATTAAAAAATAGTAAAATATCTAAACTTCTTGTACATAAACTTATTAGTGCAATAAAAATGCAAAGCAATTTCTTGAAAATAGGGGCGTATAGGTACATTTGTGATGCATTAATCAAAATATTCTAAATAGTTCCTAATTTTTATTACGTTTTAAAGAAATCAATATTATATTGATAAAATATTTTCCATTTTATAACTTTAACGTTTTTCTAAATAAATGCTCGTATAGATGTGCTCGTATAGTTTTAACTTCTATACTTTTCATTAAAAACATCATATTCAACTTTTCTGTATACTATTTCTAATTTTAAAAACATAATTGTTTTCCATTATAAAATTTAATAAATTAAGTAAAATGTTCCTGGAAAATAAAAAAATATGTAAAAATCCTTTAGCCTTTTATCCAAACTGATTGATTATGAAGCTTTAAATATAGAAAATTTAAAGGATTTTAATTTAAGTAGTAGTTGCGAAATTGTAAAATTGACTAGAAACAAAGAAAAATGTCAAACTTCTTAAATTGATAAGTCTTATTAGAATAGAATTGTAATGTTAAAAAATATTATTCAAATAAATTTTACTAAATCTGAATGTCTGAACTTATATTAATAAAATTTGGTTCACAATTTTAGAATGTATTATGTTGTTTTTGTCAATAAGTTTACCACCTATGCTCTGAAGTTTCTACATGCCTGTAAAGAAAAACTCTAGTACACAATACAGGGTAAGTCAAAATGAATATAGCGATTACAAACGGCTATAACTACTTAATGAAAAAAGATATATCGATAAGATTTACACAGAATGTAGACGGAACTTCAAAATTTATTAACGTAAAGCGCACGTGCAGCCAAGCGGATGCCTGCGCATGCGCGAAATCGAACTTCGCAACGACAAGAAACCTGTTCAGCGCGGCGTCTCATTAGTGAAAATGGCTAGTCCCGTGCAGAAAGCATTCTCTGTGTTGGAATTTCACAGTTGCCGTTCTGTTATTACAGTGCAGAGAAAATTTCGTCAGCGGTACAATGAAGAACCTCCAAATGCGAACAACATACGCAGATGGCATCGGATGTTTGAGGAAACAGGATGTTTGTGCAAAGGAAAAAGTAGCGGAAGGCCCTGTGATTTCTACCTATGGGGTTATGTGAAAGACAGAGTGTTTGTGTTTCCCTTGCCCAAAACAATTGAAGAACTGAAAGTACGCATTTGTAATGCGCTTGTGTCGGTTAATGAACAAATGCTTCAGAATGTATGGCGTGAAATGGAATACCGATTAGATGTTGTCCGTGTGACCAAGGGAAGTCACATAGAACATCTATGACTTCTGTATATAAAATTTTGAAGATTCTTCTACATTCTGTGTAAATCTTATCGATAAATATTTTTTCATTAAATAGTTATAGCCGTTTGTAATCGCTATATTCATTTTGACTTACCCTGTATATTATATTAATTGAGAATTAATATTTAATCTTGTTAGTATAATTGTAGCATTTTGTTAAACTTTAATTTTAATCGGGGTAAAATAAAAGACGTTCGGATGCGTGATCCATTTATACTATGTATGTTAACATAACACAAGAAAATATATGTGACACAATGAAGATAAAGATTTTGCGTTTTAGAATACATTTTGCCGGCTCTCTGGCTCAGAGGTAACGCGTCTTACTCGTTTCTTGGGAGCCCCGGATTCGAATCCGGTGCGGGCATGGTTGTTCTTCTGTGTGCTATCTGTGAGACGTATGATTGTATCCCCCTGCAAAAAGAGGCTGTCCAAGTGAATATAATGAGTGTTTAGCTAAGTCGTACTCTTGGCCCTAGTTGGCCTTACTTCGAAAACAAGAGACGCTTATTAGGCTTTAATCTATTGATGCTTTCATCAGTGGAGCTTGTCCAATGGTAAGTGCCATAAGTAAAAACAGCAGAGTGTATTTTTCTACATTTGAGATACTCACGACCTTGTCTAAGGTCTTGAATTTAATAAAGAAGATTTATAAAGCATTTAATAGGAAGTATAGGAAAAATTCTTTATAAGACAATTGCTTTAGTTTCAATTAGAGTTGTGAGCTTCTATTTAACAGCCTTGTTAAATTAATTAGTGGGGACAATAAGAATGGATACACAATTTAGTATTCTTAATTAAATTTAAAAAGATAGTAAAAAAATTCCTGTTAAGAAAAATAACTTATTCATATTTTTTTATTGCAGGTGGAAGGCTGCGTCAGACGTCTACGATTGTACTTTCGACACAAACCCTGAAGGATTTGCTAAAGCAATGGCAAGATCGGATTGGAAAATTCCATTTGTACCACCTATCAAGAAGTACAAAGAATTCAATTTAATTTTGCTTTATTCAAGAAATGTTCTAATTTTTTGTTATATATATATATATATATATATATATATATAATTTTTAATCTAAATTAATTTCCAATTAACTCTACCTTCATTTAACTCCTATTAACTTCATTCTGAACGGGTCTTATTCTTTTATCCAATTTCCACTTTATATTCAAATTATTTTATACGAGCTATATAAATCTCTAAAAATCTTCAGTGTTTTCTCACGCGTTTAGTGAAGGAATAATAAATCCTAATACTTAAGCATTCTTTTAAAGAAACCTAAGATCCCCTACACTAAATCGACACATGTAAAGAAACTCCTCTCAAAATATCATAGTAAAACCATCGAAGGGTATAAATTTGGTTTCTTCTGCTCTTGTGTAACAATGTAAACTGATGTACTTCGTAACTACTTATTCATTATACATAATTAAGGCATCAAATGGTGAAATAAATCAAAGTTAAATGCTAACAGTATTTTTATATCTGCCCACTGTTTTTTCTAAAAGTTTTTACACTGTTTCTTCTATCTGGGTTCTAAATTATGTTTACATGTATAAGGTATTTGACCTGAAAAAATTTGCAGTATTTCTTAAGATAATGCAATAAAAACAATATTATAAACTTACTATTAATCATAATCACTAATTCCTTAAATCAAAGTACGTTTTTTTTATTTAGATTTAATTTTTCAATTTATTCTTTTGTATTATTTAGATGCTGCGTATTAAAATAAAATCTATATGATTTAAAAAACGAGCTTACATTTTATAAAATTTTAAATTAATATAAATTAAAATAACAAATATTTAAAATAAAAAACATATTATGTAATTAATACCTTAAAATTATAAATTTTTGCTTTAAATCTGGCATCAAAATTAAACTATAAAGTCATGAAACGCCGGAATTGTTGCAATGAGAAAATAGCTGCATATCCTAGTAGCAAACATATATTACTTGATATTAATAAATATATGTTATCAATATTGTATGATATTAAATAATATTTATAATATTTTATAATCTTGTTGAATATTAAACGATATAAAATAATACCACGTAATACCGGGTGTCCGAGAAGTCTGTGACACATTTCAAAATGTACAAAAATAAATAAACGAGATAGAAAGTAAAATTAAATTACATTTATTACCTCATATAATAAAGTTTTTTTAATGCAAAAATGGCCCGTAAATAGCGGTACTGAAACGTTAGAAAGAGTTATTTAGAAAATGGCTTCTCTAAGTGAGCGTGCGTTTTGTGTTATGTGGTTTTTCGAATCGAAATCTGTGACTCAAGTTCAACGTAATTTCCGTGCGAAATATGGAAAAAATCCTCCACCTCGTCGAATTTTTAAATCGAGAATTCCCAAACAGGTGGATCGGACGAGATGGTCCCATCCAGTGGCCCCCGCGTTCTCCTGACATTACTCCACTCGATTTCTTTTTTTGAGGGGGGATTCGTCAAAGACACTGTGTATTCCACCAAAGTGCACAACATTTCAGATCTTAAACATCGCATTACAGCCGCAATCTCACAAGTAACAGAATCAATGCTACAACGAACTTGGTCAGAAATTGATTATAGGATGGATATTCTTCGTGCGACGAAAGGGGCCCACATCGAGGTGTATTGATATGTTTTTAAAAACTTTACTATATGAGGTAATAAATGTAATTTAATTTTACTTTCTGTTTCGTTTATTTATTTTACCGAATTTTTGAAATGTGTCAAAGACTTCTCGGACACCCAGTATTATTGTAATAGAATTTGCTACTTGGGATCATATAATATAATATACAAGGAGGAATCTTTCTAATAATTATTAACGTTACTTTAAATATTACTTTTAGATACAATCCGCCAATGTCTCAATCAATATAATAAAATGAAATAACCTTGTATTCATCATTTATTTTATATATATTTTTTAATTTTCTTTTACGTGCATCACTTATTTTAGATTTACAGAAACGATCAACTTTTACCTTCAAACTGGGTGTTTGAATGGAACGGTATCCGTGAATGATGGATCGGATTACGAAATGTACCTGTTTGGAGAAAAAATGAGAAGTCTTGGTATGTTAAAAATTTTAAACAATTGCTATTTCATTATGTATGTATATAATTACAGTATTATAACGAAATTATATTCTTCAGGTAAAACTTCAAACATAGCAGGATGTAAGTTCGTGACGTTTTTAGGAAATACACCAGAGGTAAATATTCAGATGGATTTTCATAAAATGTATTTCATTATGATTCCTAATCAAAATAATTTATCAAACTATAATTGATTTTTTTTTTCGTTTTTTAGAATGGAATGAACTTTCATCTTACAAATTTGATACTGCCACAAATTGTAAATAAGTAAGAACAAAATTTTGAGTTCAAATTTTTACCATTTACGAAAATATCAATCATTTTGATCAATAATTTATTTTGTAATTTCCATCTTTAATTTTTAATTGCAGATTTTTTTCCTCTTATTGAGTAATTTAAAAGTCAATAAATATGAGAATAAATATGTTACAAATTATAAGAATTTTTTAAAAAATAATTTATATTACATTTTTTGTTGCTTTATTTTGGGGTCCAGTTTTGGAAACAATAGTATTATTAATTCTTGTTTCCAGAAAACAAGTAATACAACCTCAGTTTGCCTTTTTTTCACATTTGGAACTTAAAATGAATGAAAACGATTATGAAAAATAAAAACAAAAAGATTAAAATGAAATCTGTATCGTATATTTCAATGTACCATGTTAGAACATAAAATCTTGAACGGCCAAGCACCGCGTGCTCGTGCAATTTAAATGATATTTTTATTCATTTTAATGGTTTCATTGAATGAGTCACTTTAGTATTGCAAACGATCCAAAAAAAATTGTCCCGCATTTATTGTTAAAAAAAATTATCACATTTCCTATTTATTTCATTTTATATAATCACGTGCTCAAAATGACATTTTTTAGGTTTCATTTGCTGTAGTCTTTAACTTATTTTTTTAAAAAATCAAAGCTTTTGTAAATGCAATGGCAACGCGTTATTAAAAGTTGATTTTTTTAATATACTCGTGCAAATAGTAAGATTTGTATTTTTTGCCAACGGTTTTTAGTTTATGTCTAAAACCTCATCCCAAAACCAACATCATGTTCTGACATGATAATAATAATTAAAAATTTCGTCGTTTATTTTTTTAATTGCGAGAAGACCTGTTTATAGTTTTATTTTTAGGATAATGTACCTAATACAAATTTTGCCTCTTCCTATTAAAGCTTGAAACACAAATTTCAATTGGGAAATTATTTTGAAGCATAACCTAATCAAGACCAGATCAGACCTAAATTAATCTGTAAATAAGTATGAATATCTTAATTTCCTCCATATTTAGCTCGGACTCTATTTTAATTTTTTTCTACATTACCAAACATATTAAGTAAAGAAATTTATTTCGAAAACAGTATTAGTTTCGAGTTCCAAGGCACATTTTCGTTCAACCTCTCCCTATTTAGCCATTGAACTGAACCTAAAAATAGTTTACACTTTGGCGCTCCGATACAACTGACTTAAGATGAAACCTGATATAATATAAAGATGGTAAAAATCTATCGTATGAGGAAAGACTATGAATTTGATAGGGAGAACCAAATGGTAGCTTTAATTTTTATGGGTATTTAATTTCAATAAGATTATCAGATTACCAAAGCTATCCACAGTCTCAAAAATCGGTCATAAAAAGAAATTCATGACTATTAAGAGTGTCTAAGATGGTGACTATCAAACTGATATTTGTTCAAATTACTCACTTGTTATCGGTCAGACAAATATCGCTGATGTACAGAGAGTGGGCAGAATATTTTAAATGTATGATTCAGCATCTCCAGACAGAAAATGAGAACTATTTTATATTTAAGTCTAATAAAATTGTAAAAATAACAAAAACTACCCATATCTCAATAATTCAAGCAACGCAATGTTTAATAAACATGGATGTAAAATGATTGAGTGATTTGTTATAAGTATTAAATAATATTCATAAATAATATAATTCCATTTGTGAATAATATTTATTTTATGAATTATATGGGTTCTAAGTATGTAAATATTTTCCTTCTTTATCACGGAAACAACGGAAATATATCTATTAACCCTTTATCTACTGACGGTACATATTAGTACCATTTAAATCTTGATTATGTTTTCGTAAAACGGCTATTTTTGTCGATGGTATTCTAAAAAAACAGGGAGAACGTAACCCAATTAACAAGAAGTTAATATAAACTAAAAGTAGTAATTAAAAATATTTAACTAATAATGAAATTAATTAAGAAATTTCTATTAATTAAGATTTTACTGTTGAGATCTCTAGGATTATTAAAAGAAAAAATATTTATACTGGCTAAGTATTATATAAAAATAAAAATACTTAACTACTGGCCGAAAAATTAAGGTCAAAAATTTATGGAAACATAATTCAGTAGATAAATGTATAAATTATAAAAAGGCATAAATGTTTGGTCAATTGACTGAATGCTTTAATTTTATGATTGAGTATCTCCAAAGAAAAAAAAAGAATGAAAACTATTTTATGCCTAAGTGTAATGAAATAATAAAAGTAACAAAAATATTTATATTTGGATAATTCAAAAACATTGATTGATAAATAGGATTTTTAAAAGATTGAATTATTTCTTTATAAACATGCATTAATATTGATTGTAAACTTATGGGCTTACTGCAGAGTAAAAATCCAGTTCTCCAGAAAATGGCAGAATTATCTTCAAAAGAACTCTTGTAAAATTCTAAGCTTTTTTCCTTGTTTATCAAAAAAGTGTTGATCCAAACGACCTTTCAAAAGAATTAAATCTCTTAAAATGTAATATGGTATAAATTTCTATATTTTCATGTTATTACAATTCTTTCTCAAAAAGAACGTAAAAAAGAAACGGTATTATACCGTCTTCGTCAACGATCGCCAATGGCTTAGTAACTTTTTGGCGACGGATTTAAATTTAGCGATAAAGATGAACGGATTGCACCATTACCGGATTGCCATAATTGACAGTTTAGCAACTCATAGGTGATAACTTCAAATTTGGCGATAAAGTTTGGCGGCATAATACGTAAATAATAAAGAAACACAATACTGGATAATTAAAACTTTAACTTTTTTTTCTGTCTTTAGTTTAGCTTTCGGATTTCTTTGTGATGACGGTGGAACTGTAGAGAATCTGAAAGAACTGGATATTAATATCAAACCATTCGACAGTGAACATCCACAAACTCCATTTTCTGTTCATTTTACAACAGGTAATATTTATTTCAGTTCTCCTTATTCATATCAACTTAGTAAAAATTAAGAAAAATAATATTTTTTTTATTTAGAAAAGCTGAACCATCTTTAATTTTTTCCATGTAAACATAGTTAGAAAAACTGAACTATCTTTACATGGACAATTAAATTGAATATTCTATAGTTCTTTAATAATTCAGTATCAGTTTGCTTTTCAAAGTGGAAATTTATTGCCAAAAAATTTGTTTTAGAACAAAATTATGAAGTCACTGGAAGCGCTACTGAGCCCATCGTTTTTTACAGTGGTCAAGCATGGAGTGGATTCCTTGAAATGTCATTCATCGAATTCACTCTAAGAGGAAAAAAAGGAAGTGGAATAATTTTGTCAGGGTTAGTAAAAACTAAATTTAGTAACTCTATGTGATATAATTTTTATAACTTTTATTAAAGTTTTATATGCTTATTAATTCCTATTTGAGTCTACTAAGAAAAATATTCCTTTTTATTTAACATAACGTTAAGTGACGTTGCTTAAATATTTAGTTTGTACAAAATTTAAAAGGATAATGAAAGAATTGTTTTAAGAATATAAGTTTTAGATATATAGTCATAAAAAACACATTTTTTGATACATGTTAGTTGCAACAATATGTTAAATATAAATTTTTACAGAATATTTTGTTATTTTTTTCATACAAGTTCTTCTTATATTTATCCATTTACTTTATTTATATAACAATATATTTCTACTAAAAATCAATGAATTGATTTTTTTTGCCCTTGTTTTTCTGTGTCTGTCCTTTGATACGAACCCTAGTAGAACACAAATATTGTACAATATTGATGAATATTCACAATATTATTTAATATCGTGTAATATCGTACAATATTGTACAACATTATGCTATAATATTGTACAACATTATGCTACATTATGCTACATATTGTACAAGATGTGCTACCTAGTAAATTGGCAGTTTTATTGCATAAAATGAGCAATTATTAAATACAAAACTAATTGCAATGGAGAAGTGTCTCTATATAGTTACATATTTATCAATATAAATGTTAATTTGCTCACAAATATATAAGCTTTATACACCATTTTTAATTTTACTCGTCTTTTCAAAAACCTTTCTATCGATTACTTATAGTTTGGTTTAATGTTTAGAGTTAGAGTGGAATAATAGAATCATATTGTTAATGAGAATAGTGGAACGAGAGAACCATAATCTTGTTGATAGTTATGGTGGAATAGCAAAATTATAATGTTGTTATTGAGAAGTCTAATAAAAATAATAGAATCATTTTGCTATCGAGAATCATAAAAACGTAATCCGATTAGCATAATTAGTTTAGTTAGATTGACAGAATTAGCTTAAAATGATCTTTGTAAAAAATTATTAATATGACGAACAATTAGCCTATAAGTATAAAATTTTAAGCAATATTTATAAATTAACTCATAAAAATATCTTATATTCTACAATCGATGTTACCAGTTCTAAAAGGAAAAGCGTTTTTGCAAAATAAACTCACAGTTACTTTTAGTTTGGCTTAATGTTGTTCAGAATCACAGTGGAAAAATCCCAAAACCATCGTTAGATGAAAATAGAATTTAAAAATTAATTCATCCACTTATTATAAGTTTCATGTAAGAGGCAAACAGCAAAGATTTCATTCTAGACAATTTGTTAATTTTCTGAGAAAACAGATATTTTTTCAAAGTCTCATTATTATGATTCTTATTAAATGATGTGTCTAAAGAGGATTTAGAGCTTATATGTAATAATAAAGAATAGATATTTATAGGATAACAATTAAAACTGTTTCATTTTATTTTTTAGAGAAATTTACAAAGCACCAAAGCAACCAAGTAATCCTTTACCGTCAGTGCAGTTCCCACAAAGTAGGATTTTCCTTTTTCCCATTATAAAATTTGTTTTATTATTTTTATACAATTTTATAATTCAATGCGGATTCCATTATATATTTCTTACAACACAAAAAGGAATGTTCAAATTGTTCAATATTGAATTCTAGAACAACTGCAGGATAAACACTGAACTACAATCTGCAGATTCCATCATATATTTCTTACAACACAAAAATGAATGTCCAAATTGTTCAATATTGAATTCTAGAACAATAGTAGGATAAATACTGAACTGCAATCACTTGATGTTATACCAAATGTAGGAGAAAATATCACAGTCAAAATAAACTTCAAAGAAATAGATCATATTCAGATGTATATATAAATACCTACATATTTTGCAATCAGAATTTATAGCAAGATGCTTACTATAATTTTAATGAAATGCTGCACATGATAGTCACAGAAAATGAATGAATGAAAATGAAATTTCCTATTAAGGCTGATAAATCTTAGTCAATGTTCATGAGATGCTCATTATCAGCACATTTACAGTGACTGTATATTATTTCTGATATAACATTTACAGTGACTGTATATTATTTCTGTTTGTAACATTTACAGTGACTGTATATTATTTCTTCGTATAACATTTACAGTGTCTGTATATTATTTCTGTATATAACACTTACAGTGACAGTATATAGCATTTACAATAACAGTGACTGTATATAACATTTACAATAACGGTCACTGTATATAACCTTTACAATAACGGTGACTGTATATAACCTTTACAATAACAGTGACTGTATATTCTGTATGTATATAACATTTTAGAAAGTTTTTGCATACAAAATGATAATCATTGTAATGTTTTGACTTACTTCCTTAGTATTAACAACTCTATTAATTTCTTCCAATAGCTGTGCCCTACACTGTACAGTTCACTGATGATGCATCCCATTTTGGAGATATAACTGGAGGAAAAGGATCTTCTCTTGGAAAACTGACAAGACTAAGCGAAATCGAAAAATCGGTATGCAAATTTCTAAAATATTGATATTATCAATAAAACCAATGTAATTAAGATTTTACTATTGATTGGGATTCTTGCATTTCGGCAGTTCACAGTTCCAAAAGGGATCGTGGTAACAACGGCTGCTTATAAAGAATTTGTGAATCAGGAAATTCTGGATGGCATAAAGCATTTGGAAAATATAGCTTAGTAAATATCCCAATTTTTATATCTGACAGTTTAAAAATACTAAAAGTATATTTTTTTTTGCGTTTTTTAATATAAATTTTTTAAATACATAATTGTTTATTTTTTTAGTGGAAAACAAGTTGGTGATTTGAAAAAGGCATGCAATAAGTAAGTTTTATTCCCAGTTTTTACTATTTAATTGATATTAGGAAAGAAAAAAAATATGAAAACGATTAAAATGAAATCTGCTATGCATATTTCAATATATCATGTCAGAACATCATTCCTTGAACGGCCAAGCACCACGTGCTCGTGCGAGTTAAATTATATTTTATTACTATTAATTGTTTCATTGAATGAGACACTTTAGTATTGCAAACGATCTAAAAAACTTTGTCTCGCATTGATTGTTTAAAAAATATCCCATTTCCTATTTATTTCATTTCGTGTAATCACCTGCTCAAAATGACGTTTTTCTACGTTTTATTTGCTGTAGTCATTAACTTATTTTTTTAAAATCAGTGCTTTTGTAAGTGCGATGGCAACACGTAATTCAAAGCTGATTTTTTTAGATGCTCGTGCAGCTAAACAAATTTCTGTTTTCCGCCTACAGATTTTTGCTGATTATTTTTCGCCTACGGATTTTTTGTTGACACCAAAAAACTCTATTCCCAAAACAACATCATGTTCTGACATGATAAACAATCTTCCAAGCTCATAATATTATTTTCAAGTAGTAGAATGAAATATAAAAATAAAGAAGAAAATATTAAATATAAAATTAATAATAAATGAAATCTACGATCCGAAATTTCAAGTTATCAAGTGACAATATTATTATTATTTAATTCATTTTTTGTCTTAATTGATTTAATCAGAGCTTTTGTTAATACAATGACAACACGTTATTAAAAGCTGATTTTTTTTAAATGCTAATGCAGATAATAAAATGTTTTTATTTTTATTTTTATTTTTCACTTACTGAATTTTATTAACGCCAAAAACTTCATCCCAAAAAACAATATTATGTTCTGACATGATAGTAAAAAAAATTATGCGTTAAACATGAAAAGCAAACATAAGGGAAATTTTAAGTAAATATAATAAGATTTAGTAAAATAATATTTGTAAATTTGAATAATATAGAAATATCAAATTAAAAGAGTAAATTAAAGAATTATGAGATAAAGTCAAATTTTTTTGTAAAATAATTTTAGAGTTTCAAAACTGGTCGAGAAAGCGCCATTACCGAATAAGATTTGCCACAGCATTATGGAAGATCTGAAGGATATATTCGGAGATGAAGTCACCGAACATAAATTTGCTGTTCGATCTTCAGCAACTGGTGAGTAAAGCAAATTTCCTTGATAACGACAGCTGATTAACAAGAAACAAGTTTCATTTAACAATTGTTGTTAATGGAATAATGAAAGAATTCGGATATGATTATTTTAAAAGTAAGATCTTTAAATCTTGATTCCTTACTTCTAAGGAAAAGAAGTGAAATGCTCCCACATTAATGACAAAAATATTTGAAATATTCATCAAAAATAAGATATTATTATTGATTGGGTGATTTATTTATATTTTGTATTGGTACTGTGTTAAAAAGAGAGGTATATAGGATTTATTACTGAATACAAGCAAGAGAAAATGCATTTGAAATTTCTTGATAAATCTATAAGCAAGCGTATATCAAGTAACAGATTCAGTAAATAATTAAATAGAATAAGTAACAAGTAAACACATATTATAATACATAAGCATATATTTAGAGGCACATTATTCTCAATACAAACGGTGAAAGTTGTGTTTACTCCCTTTTTCAGTACAGGAAGAGAAACCAATTGAAAACAGATGCCACTTCCATAGAAAGAACATGTAACATTATTCAGCTGGTTGTTATTAATTGCAATGCAAAAGCTGGTAGAATAATGATGAAGATACAAACAATCAACAGATACATAGAGGACAAACAGCTCAATGCCGCAGTTTTCATCAATCATCTGTAATTTTTACAACAATGAATAAAGGTTTTACTACTTAGTTACATATCTATGTTCTGTGCATTGCCAGGAAATTATGTGTCACAAGAAGGGTGAAAACATTTTTTAAAAAAAACAGAATATGCCACCACGTTTGTTGTCTGTTAATGGCATCTCTTTAATTGGTACATCTTTTATTCAAAAGATAAAGATATTAATCACCACTTTTTCCCATTTTTATAGAGATCTACCTCTCAATATGTAGAATATAACATGGTAGTTAGCTTGTGGTTGGATGGTCAGGATCGAGGACGAATAGGACCGAACTTGCAAGGCTTAAATTTGTTGCCAAGTAACATATCCACTAGATAAAAGCAATTATTCGTGTACGGAGGATGTTATCAGGCTTATGAAACTATCACCACATACTCTCCCACCAGCGAGTCAATGGTGATACGAACAATGCCAAGTGGCAAGCGTATGTGAGCTGTTGTTAGTGATGTTGGCTGTTGTTTCTAATATGCCTGATGACTTTTGCTGCCAGTATAGGGGACCACAACAGCTGTACGAAGTTTGCTTATTAAAGGTCGCATGTCACTATTGTGGGAAATTGGTTAGAACAAAGGACCGAATTCACAACGTTAGAGTTTGTAGCCGTGTTACACAGTTACTAGACAAAAGTGACACTCATGTCTGGTGGATGTTATCTGGCTTATGAGTTTGGTACACTATCGCAGATTATTATAAATCGCTTACCATTTATTGAGGTAACAAAATGCACTAAGTATTATTTACTTTTTTTAAATAATTAAAACAATGTATATTTTTCAATAAAAAGTTTAATTTTTTTTCTGCGTAAAAAAGGTGTCTTTTTAAAAAATACGTAAGAAATTTTTAATGATCCAATAAATAACTTGTTTCGAAATTTAGTATCATTTTTTTCAAGGGGTGTTCGATTGAAAAGGCACGGAAGACAATATAGGTATAAATGAAAACTTTATTCAACGTATGCATAATGGGCCTGAGCCCAATGACCTTATTGATGAACAAGCCGAAGGATTCTTTCTTCCCAGAATTCGTGTGGCCATGAAGAGATCCAGCCCATCACAGCGTCCTTGAATTCGCCTTCCCAGTTGAAGAACTTCCCTTTCAGATGTTTTTACAGGGTTCCAAACATAAAAATCTTAGGGCGACATGTCCATACTTTAGAGTGGGTAATCGAATTTCCCCCAATTGAATTCGGCCGGCTAGATAGAATACACCGGTTCGGTGTATTTTATCCTGGAACTATGTGGATGCAGGTTATCATGGAGCAGAACTACACCCTCCGTGAAAAAGCCTGGTCTTTTGTTCACAATGGACCTCCTTAGTCTTCGGAGTGTCTCACAATACGCATAGCAGTTAATGGTTCTTATGTACTCGGGGAATAACAAATAGTGGATCTTGGAAGTTTAAAATGATGGTAAGCAAGACCTTACTTGCTGTCGCTAAGGCTTTACTTTTTAGGTAGAAGTGATGTCGTATGCTTCCACTGCCTGCTGTCCCACTTTGTCTCTGGCTTGTAGATATGACACTAACTCTCATCACCTGTGACGTTCCGCTCCAGGAAAGAGGGGTTTATTTGAAAGAGAGGTTTATTTTTGGTGAAGTACCACCCTCGCAGGTGGTTTCTTGTACTGTCATTCAGCTGCTTCGTAACTCACTGCATACGCACCTTCCAATAACGCAGTCTATCTTGAAAAAATTATCCACACTGTTTCAATGCTAACATCCATCTTCATCTCCAACTTTCGCAATATGACACACCGATCACTCTCAACAAGATTGGCCCTGATGATTATATTTGCCTAAATTGCTCCCGGATCATCAACCAAACTTGCACGGCCTGCACGAAAATGAGCACTCCACTTTCTCACTGACTTGTCTGACACACACTCTTCCCCGTATACGACGACAATCTGGCGATTCCACTGTCAGAAATAGGATAACGTCACTCTCCTCCCCAATCATCATATTTTGTAATGTTAACGCCATCCTGACTCCACATGCACTGCCAGGAAAATTCAGCGGAGCTCTTTATAAGAGTATCTGTTCTCTCCTGCTCATGCTCTGATTTTCGACGGAGACTCCAATAGCATCCCTAGATGTCTCTCTACGTTCTCGGCATAGGCGGTATAAAAAAATTTGTCGACGGTTACGTTGTAATAAAGCTCAGTAGCATTTCATTTGGACACCCCTTGTAAATCTTCATTGTCAATTAAATTAAAAGTCGATTCATGCATTAACAAAATAACTTTTATTTTATATCTTAAAAATCAAAATTATTGTTTCTGTAGTACATAAATGATAAAATTTATTGCTTGTCTATAGGAGAGGATACTGCTGCAATGTCCGCAGCTGGACAAATGGATACTTTCCTTGGAATTCAAGGTTTCAAAGAAGTAATGATTTTTTTTATTGATTTTGAACTTTAAGATATAAAATCGCATTATAATTACCCCTTTTTAAAAGTTATCTAATGCTTTTAAATAATTAGATACGAAAGTAGATAAAACTCGTGAAAAAAAAAAGGAATTTTTATAGAAATTAGTATTTTCTTTTTAACCTTTGGCAATGTTTGAAATGTTCATATTTACTTCAAAACTTTATTCAGTCTTCATGCATCATTTTAATCATTTGCTTTATTTATATTATTTAGATATTTAATGCAGTGAAAAAATGCTGGGCTTCCCAGTTTGGCCACATAGCTGTCGAATACAAAAGGTAAAAAACATTTTCTTTAAAAAAATTAACTTAACATTTAAAACTTTTGCATTTAAGGAAACCTTGTGGTTTTTATTTGTGGCACTTGCCATAAACAAGCTTCGCCGAGGCATAAGTGAGTTTTCAGCCGAAAAGGACGTCTATTATTTTGAAGTTGTACCAATTGGGACGAAGTGTCTGACTTGCTACTCACTTTCGAAATTTGTATGGAAGGCTATCCAATTGCAATTCCTTACATTTACTTTTCAATTATAATTTTAAATATTTTCTTTTGTTATAATAAGATGCAGTTAATCACATTTCATAATAAGTAATTAATTTCGAATATCTTGACGTGAGGTTCATAATAATATTATTGATATGTAATTTTATATTGATTTATAAAGCAAAGATCTGTATAGACATGACACGATAAATATATACATTTTTGAAATGCTTTTTTTTTGTAATATTGTTAGTTAACGTTTTGCAAAGACAGAATGTGGCGATTGATTTTCAGTTAGTGCATAAGTGCTAAAATTATGAAACTTGGTACATCTCTATATTTATAATGACAATATATTATTTTAACCCTTTGCTTTCCGATGGTGCCTCTGACTCACCATTCAAGGTTGGGCATCATTCTGACGTTTTATTTTTTTTTATCAAATTTAATTGTTAAAAACGCTTACGTAATGATTAAGAGATGTAGATTAATTTTTCAAAGAAATTTGACTTAAAAGAATTATGTATATTTATTTTTCATAGCAATAAACAAGTATTTGTATTAGGTAAATAATTTTGCATCTATTTATTTTTTGGAGTGCAAAGGGTTAATGTTTTGAAGTCTAGATTCAAGATTCATCTATTAACTTTTAATTAAAATTCTAACTTTTTTACAGGATGACAAAATATTTATCTTAATGAGTTATTAACATTGAAAATACGATTAAGATTAAATTGTGTTGAATTTAAGTGAAAATTAATTGACTCGTTTGATAAATTTTCTTTTTTTTAAGGTTAGCTGAATTTAATAAGGAATTTGGTCTCATAATGTTCATAATAAGGAAGTAGGAATTACAGGTTAAAAATTCGAAAATGTTTAAAGTAGAAATTATCTCTTCTCAAAAACTTTATTAATGAACGAGTTTTTATCGGTGGATTTCCCAAACTGTCTTGAAAGAGCTATATTTAATAATTGCATTTATTCTAAAAGAATGAATTTCGATTCACTAATTATTGATTTTGGAATCTGTGTAAATGTGAAAGAATATATTACTGGTAATTGTAAATATCTTTGAAAAAGTCGTCATTTAAGGTAACATGATTTCACTTGTAAATTATTCTATTTTATTTCATCATAAAGTGACACATGATGTTGTTTTGGTTTGGGATTTTTGAAGTTACAAAAAAGAAGCAATAAATCGATTTAATGTTTTGGCGGCATCAACTTTTCGCTTTTAGGGTTATATGAAAATGGCAAATATGGTTGTCACATTTGGCGGCTTATCACCAACAAAAAGTTACAATTTGGCACGAATGTCCCTCATGCATCCGTTCCTCGATATACCGATGCATTGAAAATTCTGATAATCATATGATTGTTTCAAGCTTGTATGAATTGGTTAATGACGTAAATTAATTAAAACAAACAATGCCTTAAAATAATAATGTTAAAACATGGTAATATAAAATTTAAAATAACAGATTTCAATTTTATTCTATTTATTTTTATTACTGTTTAGACGAAACGGGCAGATATTGAATTCTCCCATGGCGGTTGTTGTCCAAGATATGGTGCCAAGTGAAGTGTCAGGCGTCATGTTCACATGCGATCCAGTCACTAACAATCCATCGATAATAACTATAACTGCTAACTATGGCTTGGGAGAAGTAAGTAAATTTACCTAATTTTAGGCAGACTCTTATTACACTTGCTTAAAATAATAACTTTTTTATTAAAATTACTCTTACATTAAAAAAGAATTTTGTTGAACAATTTTTTACTGGGTTTTTTTATTCTATAAATATAATATAATCCAGAATCCTGTAATAATTATTACAGATTATCGAGCGAAATTACTTTTTTTCTACTTATATATTTTAGACTATTTATAGTGTTTTGTAAACATATGCTTTTTTGCGGTCATAAAAATTAGATTTAATGAAAAAAATAATGAAAATCCATGTGATTGGGAAATATAATAAATATTTATTTAATTTAAAATAAAGTTCAAAGGAAATACCAAGTTATTTGTCCTTTTTTTAATTTAATTTCTACAAATTAATAACGGAAACATTTGAAATCAGTATGATGATTTATACAAATTCGTTGAAGTTGATAATTTATTTTTAATAAAAAGGATCTATAAAAAGTTTTATAAAACATTGTTTAAAGTCTTCAATTATAGGTTAGCGTTTATTTAATATCCCTAAAATATCCCAAACAAAGGATTTGAATTTAAATCTTCTTCAAAGTAGTTTCTTTGTTATCATCTTTTATGTATATAAATTATTTTCTTTTATTTTTAGATAAGAAACTATATTAAAATAAATCTTGTTATAATTGTGTTAAAAGGCAAAGCTGTGATTATAGGCCTCAACACTAGTTGTCATACATTATCATTTGATATTGACTGTAATACTTATATGATAAGAGTTAAAGATCAAACATTACAAATAGCAACTGAAACTCTATTTCAAAATTGCTCAGATTTATGGATTTTGACCAATATTTTTATTAAAGTTCTGTAATACAATTAATAAAATATCATATCACTGCCATTGTTTTTTCAATAAATGAATGAAGTATAATTAAAATGGTTCCAAAATAATGGAATATTTTAATAATAATAACTACTCTTTTCTCTAGATAGTAACTGATATTTTAGTAAAAAAATGCATCCTTTTTTCAAAGATGTTGTAACAGAATGTCATAGATAAAATACATTATATAATGTTTCTTAAATGCTTTTATTAAAACTATTTAATATAAAATAATAATTTCTTTGATTTAATTTAAAGTTTGATGCTATAAGGCTTTTAAGGCATCACCTATGGTATTTCTCAATCATCAGAAAAACTTCACAAAATTCTTTAAAAGTCGTCTTCTCTTCCTATTTAAATGGTTAAAAACTATTAATAACGCAAACATTCTGGTATGAAATTTATACGAATTACTATTTTATATAAAAATATTCTGAAGCCTTTTGATATATTTTGAAGATATCCTGAAGAAAATAGTATTCGATATTTATTTTTTATTTCAATCCTTCAAGTTAATTGTCTGAGTATGAATTCAACAAATGCTCAATTTTATTCTAAAGATAAAGTGATGATATTCGACTTTCAAACTGATTTTTTAAGATTCAACACTATTTGCTTTGCGTTAAGACTCAAATTATAGCAAATTCAAATATATATCAAAACATAATTTTCATAATTTCTTCTTTCAAACGTGATTTATTTGATAAAATTATGCTGAATATTATCAGAAAACAACCAATTTAGACTACAAAATGTATATGTTTTTCATATGACTGTAACTTTTTAGCAACAATTTGCATGAAAATACAATAGATTGAATGGCAAATAATATGACAATGCTAAAATGATTAAATAAAGACCATTCATTGCGATTCTTATCTTCAGACAGTAGTGTCTGGATCTGTGGAGCCAGACACTTTTGTGATTCGACGAAAGAGAAGCAATAAGCTGGAAATTGAAGAAGTCATCGTAGGTGCGAAGCATCAGAGAATGGTTATGCAAGGTTAGTATTTTTGATAGACTATTGAAAATCCTGCTTTTAAAATCACCTGAATTAGTTAGTTAAAGATATCACTGAAAATACTTCTACCTACGTGTAATATTAATACTTTTTAATTAAGAATCAAAGGTAATTAATGTTTGAAATTAAATTAATTAAAAAAATCTATAAAGAATTATAGAACACTTATGTAAACTTGAATAAGTGCTATTCAAGTTTACATGAATAGCACTTATTCAAGTGCTATTCATGTAAAAGCACTTATATGTAAACTTGATGGATTGCCCATTGATACGCTTTTTAAATTCTGTTGCTGTCTATTGGGAGTTTATGGGCATATTGGACATGTCAAAGAGAACAGTGGCTCAATATAAGCACAGACGTCAACATTTGGAATTGAGATACAAACTCATATATAAATGGATGTTGGTTCTTTAATTTGATAATCATGACCATGTATTATGCATTGACTCTGAGCAACCTTTACTCCCTTTTCTACTAACATTTTTAATTTCTGTTATCAATATAAGCAGAAATAATTAGATACTTACTTACGTGTAATGTTAATGCATTATTTTTAACTAATAATCAAAGATGAATAATGTCTGAAATTAAATTCATAAAAAATTCTATAAAGAATTATTTTTATTTGCATTAAATCTGATATATAACACTTATGTAAACTAGATGGATTGCGCATTAATACTCTTTGTGAATTCTGTTGTTGTCTATCGCAAGTCTATGTGCCTATTGGACGTATCAAAGAGAAATGTGGCTCAGTATAAACACAGACATCAACATGTAAAATTGAGATACAAACTCATATATATTGGATGTTGGTTTTTTAATTTGATAGTCATGACCATGTACTATGAGTTGACTCTGAGCAACCTTTACTGCCTTTGCTACTGACCTTTCTAATGTGTGTTATCAATATAAGCAGAAATAATATCTTAAGATACTTACCTACGTATAATATTAATGCATTATTTTTAATTAAGAATCAAAGATAATTATTGCTTGAAATTAAACTGATTTAACAATTCTATAAAGCATTATTTAGTTTGTTTGCATAAGGCCTGTTACATAACGTTTATGTAAACTAGATGGATTGTGTATTAGTACGTTCTATGGATTCTGGTATTGTCTATTGCAAGTCTATGGCTAATTGGGCATGTCAAAAATAACAGCAGTCATTACCTACTGATATTTCTATTGTGTATTATCAATATAAGCAGAAATAATAACTTAAGATACTTATGTGTGATAACAATGCACTATTATTAATTAAGAATCAAAGATAAATACAGTTTGAAATTAAAAATTGCTATAAGGCACTATTGAGTTTGTTTACATAAGGTCCGACATATAACGCTTATGCTAACTAGATGAATTATGTATTAATACGTTCTGCGAATTCGGTTGTCTATTGGAAGTCTATGGGCCTATTGGACATGTCAAAGAGAAAAGTGGCTTAATATAAACAAGACATCAACATCAGAAATGGGATACAAAACTAAAATGATGTTGGACAATGGTACTTTAACTTGATAAACATGACCACGTATTATGCTTCATTGACTCTGAGCAACTTTTGCCGTCCTTATTACTGGTATGTTGTATGTTATCAGTATAAGCAGAAATAATAATTTAGGATACTTCGTTTTAGATCATAAAACCCATTTTCCAACTGTGATGAAACAGTGATCTACTTATCAAGGTCATGTATTATGCATAATCATGATTATACATGACCATCCTTTGGTATCTAAATAAAATAATCGCCTCTCTGTTGTGTATTATTAGCAGTAACAAGTTTAGTTATATTAACGTCCTGTTGTAAAGCACCGCTATGGCTATTTTGGGACGGACCTCGTAATTTGAACCACGATCAGATGACGAAGACGACACCTAAGCTGGCACCCCCTCTCAAAATCAGTAGTAGGACATGACCGATTTAACGTGCAACTGAACCCCTTAAACGATGATTCTTCCGTAGAAGAGAGTATCGAACTTTAAACCCTACGCCTCACCAGCCGAGACCTTTCCCCCAAGGGCACAACGGCCCTATTAGTACGAAGGAAAATAACGATATAGGATATTTTTTTCTAGGTCATGTGATAAAATTTTCAACACCAATTGTAATATTTTATTTCGTTATAAAGCACATGCTCTATTGCAGTTAGAATTTCCCTAAAAATTCATATTTGATTTGAAAGGCATGATATTCCATAACACAAGCTCCTACAGTGTTCCCTCTTGGCATTAATATTTTTCTACGACATGCGTTAGTATTAGTACTTTTGTTTCCGAAATAGAATACTGCCATCATTCTCTAGAATATCCTGAGATAAAAAGCTTCTTTTGAAAAATGATCCTATATCATTGATAGTAAACAAAAAAGTATTAAAATGCCCTTTTTTATGTTACAATTATTAATGTTATATAACAATTATTTCAATTTTTTTCGAAAAAAATGATAAAAATTTGTTAAAATTTGATACCTATTTTGAATTAAATCATGTAATATTAATTAATTAGTAAAATATTTTCATTTTTTTAATCTTTAGATTCAGGCGGTACAGCCACAGAAGACCTTGATGAGAATTCAAGAAACGAGGCTTGTTTATCTAAAGAAACAGTGCTACGTCTGGGAAAATTAGGAATCAAAGTATGACAATATTTTTGAATGAAATAACAAATTTTGAATGAACTTTTAAAGAATATTTTTAAATGGTATATTACATACTTATCGGATTTATGAGACTTTTAATTAGCATTCAATCTACAGAGTTCAATTTACGAGGGTGTTCCATCACTGGGAGTGCGTTTTTATTCTTATGCTCTTGTTAACAGTAATATAAAAAAAACGTAGAGAACAAATTTCCAAAAATTTACATTGCCTGATTATAAATTTAACTGTTTATGTAAATTTTACACAATTTCATAAAAATTAATTAATATCAATATTATTAGAAAATAAGCAATTTTGTATGTGCTGGTGTTCCAAAATGTTGCAGAAAAGCATATTTCCAATGAAAATACAGTTATATTTTTAATTTTTTATATCAGATTAATTATATAAATATCATTTAATCTATGTATCTTCATTTAATGTCGGTTCCAAATGAATGGAGTCATTTAATAATAAATTTGTGTAAATAAATTGATTTTTGAAATGCCATAATATTTATCAGAATTAAATTTGAAATACAATAAATGTTAAAATGTAGAAATAATACGAAAGTGTGTTTAAAAAAATAATAAACTGATATATAAACTATTTTAACACTACTAAAAAAATTATTAATAATAATAAACAATTTATAAAATATTTTTTTATAAATAGATTCTAAAATTAAAACATAATGATAAATGTAAATATTAATACAAGATAATGACGGCATGATGAACTGAAAACAGTAATATAAAATAATATCTTGTTAAGGAATCCAAGTAATTCATTAAGTAAAAATGAAATTTGAATATATGATTCAGTGCCTTAAACTCTTCTTATTTGTTTTAATATCTATATTTACATTTAAAAATGTTATATAATTATATATACTAATATAATGGCAAGTTTATTATTTTTTATATTAAGACATGCTTTGTTTATTTTAAATTGCCAGTTTCTTGTATTAAATTTCTTTTTCATATTTTTTTTATTTAAGTTTATTTACTTCTATAAGAAATGGTTGCCTTTATTGGTGCAAAAATACTATATATTAATGAGATTCAGAAATTATTTTATTGAAACTTTATTGTTAATAAGTATATATTGAACAATAAAAGGTTAAAAGATTTCTTCAGATTTTGTTTCAAATAATTTATGTATAATAGTATAATTATTATGTTTAATGTAAGGCTTTTGAAATTTATAGATCGAAAAATATTACAAATCATCTAGAGATATCGAATTCGGAATAGCAAATGACAAGATATTCATTTTGCAGGTATGTTGTACACACTTTCATTTCTTTGATACGAGACAAAATTTGAAATTTTTTTTGAAACAATTATCTCTCTTTCAGTCTCGGCCTGTTACAAATATAGCTGCAGAAACAGATTATGAAATTCAACACGAATTTGATAACGCACTGAGATGTGAAAATGTGTATTACACTATAGCGAATGTTGGGTAAGTTAATGAAAAAATTAACAATTTTTTTAAAAATTTGTATAGCTATAATTTTAATTAACTAGCTACCCAGGGAAGAAAGGTAAAGATTAATATTTCCTAAAGAAATTCAATTTGTTAATTTTCAATTTGTGTGATTTAATCATAATGGCTTCCTAAGCAAAATCTTTTATTCTTCTAATTTTAATAAAAAATATATATTATATTATTTAAAATGCCGCATAACATCCCATGCATTTTACTTCAGACTTTACTGCTGCCTTTCAGACTTCTACTGCTCTCTCTCTCTCTCTAATGATAATTTTTTTCATTCATTTTCAATTTTTCTAGTTAGCAAACAAAGTGTTTAGCTACACCGATTTTAAGATTACAAAAAAAAAAAAAAAAACAGTAATTTCAATGAAAAGTTCATAATTACTTCAAGCTTTGTATATGTGTAAAATCCAATGAATGTAATGCAGATTGAAATTAAAATTATATTCTAATATTTACAGTTTTTTGAGAAATACAATAATTAAGAATGTACTCATAATATTAGTTAAGAATAAATATAAGTCAAGTTTTACAAAAGTGCGATAGTTAAAACTGAAAAAGAACTAAAAAAAAACTTCTGAACGCGAGATTTATAATTTAAATATAAGAAATCTTAAAGAAACTAAAAGATGACGTCATTTCATAGAAACTATCGACAAAAAGAAATTGATAGTAACTTTAATTAAATATATCAAACGATACTGGCAAAACAAACTTCTAATGTCATGGGTCAGGTGACTTGCTATCTACCAATGAAAAAACGAATATATTTTACCCTAATATTCCGAAGGCACCAAAACCCCCGAACCAAAACTACATCACATTCTCTAGTGATAAAAATTCTGTCTTTTTCTCTTCTGATGTTAAACCATTTATTGCAAATACACTAACATTTCAAAAAATTTATTTAAAGTATGTTTTATTCTGAAATCAACTCGCACAACGTAAGCGAAATCTATACATTGTATCGAAGAAAAATTGTAAAAATTGAATACTAATAGCAACAATGAAAAATCTGAATTTCCCTTCTATAAAAATTATATTGCAGTAAATACGCTTGTAATTAAAAATAATAATATCATTGATAAATGATAATTTTTAGTTTTGAAATGCTGTTCAAACTTTTTGTTCTGAATGATATTTTACGAAACTATCGAAAGAAAAGGTTTACATTTTGTTTAATTTTTAATTAATAATAATTTTTATAAAAATTCCTCTTTAGTGTATGTTTTTTCAGAACCGGAAGGTTTCAAATTCAATGTCAGATTGCACCAAAGAGCCGTCGTGTAAATGGCTCTAGTTCACGTTAAATCTGTCGGGGACAAACGTCCTCCAGCTAATGTTGTGTTGAAATTTGGAGAGGGAATGCCAGCTCAGGTGCAATCTTCGTCAACTGATCATGGTTCAAAATTACGATCTATGTCCCCAAAGTCCCTAGAATAGTTTTTAAAATGGCACTTTAATGTAACTGATTTAAATAGAGCAACCTTTACACCCTTGTCATTCATCTGCACTTACGTATGTTTTTCTTCGGTCTTATTATTTTAATCGTTTAATGAAAAGAATTCAACTCTCATCTTGAAACCGTAAGGAATCCTCCTTTTGATCAAATGCTTCCAAATTTTGAGATCGATGAATTTACATTTGAAAAATTACTGTATCTTTAATTTTATTGATTGTTTTTGAAATTTGATACTGATGAAGTCTCATTTTGAAAACAAAATATCGCATTTTCCATTCGACAACATAATTACAAATTGTATTACGGATCATGTTTTATACCAACTTCTTGTATCAAACTTTATATATTTAGCCGTTGCATTTTTCGATGAATAATGTTAATATATCTCGAACAAAAGTTGGTAGCAGACTACAATTTACTGTCTCGCCTCACATAACGCTTCCTTTTTAACAAATGAGATCATGTCAAAATATTTGGTGCATTTTTTTAAAGATTATTTCATGAACTGAGAATCACAATATTGAAGCTGTTTCTTTTTTTATTTCAAAACTAAATAAATTGAAAAAAATTAAGCCTCAACGTGATACGTAGTTTTTTTCAGGATTACAATAATCGTCCTTTTGTTTTCATTCGTCGAATTCAAACAATTAGTCCCTCGAATTTAAGTTCCCACTTGGTTTGGCCATCATTAACAGGTCCTTCTACCCACAGTTTATAATTTTCACTTTTAGAACCAAGAGGGTCTCTTATTTATTTTAAAAAATTGTTAATAAGGTTTGAACCAATTCTTTTTACAAATATTTTTGATTATTAAAAAAATTATATATTAAACATTTTTTGTAATCTATCATTTTTGTTAATGCGCCTTAAATTTGATGTTAATGATTGTTTTTTCTTATTTTCAGTGAAGTATTACCAGGTGCAACTACACCTCTAACAATTGACCTTGTGTCAAAATATTTTAATGTGTTTTTTGAAGTAAGTATCTTTCTTTAAATAGATCTAACGTTTAAGGCGACCAGGCACCTTTAAAATGACTTTTTGCAGTTTTCACATTAGTACTTGAAATTTTACAGGCATTAAGAATAACACTATAGGAGATGAGACACAAAATGTTAAAGCATTATGTTAATTAATTTATGAGTTGGGGGGTAATATAATATAATAATAGAGATAAAGGACGTTAATCAAAAATGTTCCAGGAACTCCAAATTTTTTCGAAAGTGCTCCAATTTTTATTATTACTTACTCTAACACTTTTGAAAGAAAAATTAGGATTAATCTTGAGGTTTCAGTATGAAATATCAAAATTAACCAACATAATAACTCAAAACTACTTAAACTTTTTTTTAATAATCAATAGTTTTGAATTTTTATGTTGGTTAATTTTGATATTTCGTATTGAAACCTCAAGATTTTTTTTTCCTAATTTTTCTTTCAAAAGGGTTAGAGAAAGTAATAATGAAAATTGGAGCACTTTCGAAAAAATTTGGAGCTCCTGGAACATTTTTGATTAACGTCATTTATCTCTATTATTATATTATATTACCCCCCAACTCATAAATTAATTAACATAATGCTTTAACATTTTGTGTCTCATCTCCTATAGTGTTATTCTTAATGCCAGGAAAATTTCAAGTTGCTAAGGTGAAAAGTGCAAAAAGTCATTTTAAAGGTCTGGTCACCATTGCAAGTAAGTTGATGAAAATTAATAATTTTTTTATCTTATCATATTTAGAGGCAATCCCTTAGAAAGGGTGACTTGCTTGATAATTTTTTCAAAACCAAATATTTTCTAACCGGAGTTCAGCCATTTTCCTACCACATGATGATAACGGCCGCTGAGGTGAATAATTGATTTTATTTAAAATCTTTTTTTGTATCTTGAATGTATGATTACTGTTATTTATATCCCTGTCTCTTTCTAGCTGATAACACGTTATGGTATGGATACACCTAGAACAAAAGGCTTCATGATAAGTATATTTGGAAGAATCCTAACCGATCCTGGCCTTCTGAGTTACGCCCACAGCAGATGTAAGGGAGAGCCAAAGACATCTCTCAAAGATGACTTGAGATATTACTGGGTAAGTAAAACAATATAACTCTTCATATCACATTGTTACAAACCAGTAGTTTTACTTCCCAGTCATTGTAAGAAAGGCCGTTTTACGATTAGCCCTGTTGCATCCTGAGCGAGTACCGCGTCAGTGATCTCAGAGCTTGCTAATAAAAGTTGTGGCGAACTTGGCGATAAAATGGATATTGCTGGAAACTTCGAGAATTTAAATGATTCGTCCAATAGAAACTGTGATGCACCCTGATTGATCCAGAAGATTCTCAGTCCACCTCTAGGGAACTATAAAAGGCCAGCTGTTTCAATCTGCTAGGTAAATTGAATCTGAAATCTGGAGTAAAAGACAAGTAACAAGTTTTTGTTTGGATGGCGAAGCAACGGCAAAGTGACAGCGTTGTGTGGAGGTCAAGCAATTGCCGAACTTGGACCGCACTTGTTGTCTACAGTGGAAACAGCTTCGCATCCTGTGTGGAGTAGCCAGTCGTGTGGTTGTAAGTCCGCAGCTAAAGCGCCAAAGCAGTGGGAACTTCAGCCGATTTAAGACATCGTAGAGTAAATCTCCAAAGGTCCCCTCTCCTGCTGGATTCTATCTAGCCACTTTGTCGGTTGTTGTAAATTTAACTTGTGGCTACTATCGGTTGTAGCAAGCTTCTGTATGTTTGTCTCGGCTGTACATATTTGTCGTCTTTGTATTCGTTTCTTTGTGTTAATGTCTTCTTGTCAAATAAACTTCGTAGTTGTTTTCTACTGAGATCTTCTGATTGTCTAAATGCCATACACTCATTACAAGCAAACCTGGTGATCCGTTTGATGGCTGTCCAAATAAAAAGTGGACACTTGCGATTGCGTCTGAATGGCTGCAGTATAGTAGCTCACTGAGCAGAGATATAAAGGTTATCAAGAAGTGTTCACTGCATAGGGCGTTCAACAGTGAAAACTGTTCGTGGTAGAGCAAATTTATCGTAAATAAAGCAGTGCTATACATGAGACGGAATAATATGTGATAATACGGTCTCTGACTCTTCTGATGTAGTTTAGTTCCTTAAGTTGTAATAGCTATGAGCTTTTGTACTGTGAAGAACTTTTCATAAGTGAAAAGGATTCTCATTGACCGTTGATTTGCGGTCCGTTCCAAAAATTTTCGGTGTCACTGGAGCCGCACGAGTTTGTTTTCTTCAGTGAGGAGCTGAACATTTTGGTACAAGTAAGGCTTCAGTCCGAGTTGTGTTTTCTCCACTTGTTGCACTGATCGGTCATTTATTCTCGATTCACGAGCAATCTTTCTCATCGAAACTTTCGAATTTCATTTAATTCGAGTTTTTGATAACCTAAAGGCTATTGAAAGAATTCCCCATACGTTTTACTTCACTTCATGGACTTTGAGCAACAATTCCAAGCTTTTTGAAACGATAGATTGTATCTGACACTGTTTGCCGAGGCACATTAAGCAAATGAAAGATTTCATACTGTTATTTTCCATGTTTATATCTAAAATAGCAGATAGGGGTTTCATGTAAGTAGTAGATAGTGGCTTAAATCTAAAATAGTAGATAGCTACAAATCTAAAATAGTAGATCCTTTTCTTGGTATTGTAAAAAAAGCCAAAAAACAATACATAAACTAAAAGATAATTTATGAAATATATAATAATTAAAGTGGTAGAAAAAAATGGACAAAAATTAAAAAAGATATAAATTAATTTATATTCTATGACGTAATTACTTTGTCCGAATTTTTATGCCTCACCCTGTAAAAAAATACATTTGGTAATTTTTTATACCGTTGTCTTAAGTATCTCCGAATTTTCTCCTTTATAAGTGTTGAGATTAAACGTTTGGATATCTTCGGTTGGTCTGTTAATTCGATATTCGAATTTATTTATACCAATACTAATTATTTCAAGATAACTTGTGATCTCTATGCATTGGTTGAATTTATGTATTCATTTGATTTTTATCTTAAAATAAATACTCACTGAAACTAAACATTTTGTAGTTACATTTTCTCTTTTCTTTCAGGATTTATTCTTCTATGACTTAGGCTATAATAAGATAAGAGAATCAATCTTCAATTATCATTTGGATTTCCTGAAATTCGATACTGCTAGAGAAACGTATGACGCAATATTGCGAGGTTGCTCTGATTTTGATGGGGTAAGAAATACATTTTATAATCTAACAAATGTAAATTTAATTCAAAACGCATAAAAAGTAATCCATGAATGCATTTTTGGGTTTTACATAATGTTATAATATTCAAGTAGAAAAACTGTGGCCTATCTTTATAACACTGCATATGTTATAGTTATACGGATGTAATCCTTTTTCATTAAGAAATGGTTAAGGAAGCTCATTTTTAGAATTTATTAAGATTTTAGAGACCCAAAAATATATTTCATGTTTTTAGATATACAGCAAAGAACTATTTGAAAATTTATTTTGTAAGACTAAAAATTTGAATCAAGCCAATAAATAAACAAATACAGGAATAATATCTGAAATTTTTATAAAAATTCTAAATCGTTGCTTTACCTGAGTCTATTTTTTCTGAGCTCATGTAAGAAACAGTAAAATAAAAGTAATTCTAAGTTTTTCAATTTAAAACCCTACAAAACTATAGAATAAAAAAAATTAATTTTGAATCAACTTTGGAAAATTGATTAAAAAATAGAAAAAAATTCTCAGTTAATAAATTTGTTGTCATTATGATAGCAATTTTTTATGTTTATAAAGATGTCAAAATAATGATTTTCCCATTATTTATTTAGAGATAATGAAGGAAAAATGCCTTAAATTTCATAAATTCCATTTCATTCTCATTAGAGGATTGATTGAATGATTGATTGATTTCAGTTCCTGGGACTTATATTCTCATTAGATGAATATAGAAACATAGTAATTATTCAATTAATCCTTCCAGGTGTTAATCTGTCAAAGGATGTTCAATTTTATAAGAAGGTTTTTAGTTTATTTAGTCGACATTATAT
>JAOUZG010043359.1:1105944-1120193 GCA_026289955.1 Argiope argentata | reverse complement strand
CTTGCGATGAAATTGTGCCGTTGATGGTAGGATGGATTCAGTAGAAAATTAAATTAATACTATAAATGCATGATATTATTAAAATAATTATGCCTATTGTCATTCAGATGAATATAAAATAAACTACAATTTTATCAAATATCAGCGTAAATGGAAACTTTCTCGCATATTCATTGTAAAAACTGTTATCTCAAAGGATGTCTTGAGTGAAGTTTGCGTATAGTAGTTAGGAAATATTTCAATTTGCGAGAATTTAATCTTTCTACTGAATCCATCCTACCATCAACGGCACAATTTCATCGCAAGCAGTAAATACCCTCTAAAAAGTCGTATATTTAGACGTATTTTTTTTTCAACGCGATTGAAACCAAAATTTTGTGCAAAACTGCATTTGTAGTTACCAAATTTGGTATGATCAAATCAGAGCGTTTTTGAGTTATGTCGTTTACAAGTTTCTGGATGACAATCAGACGGTTAACGTTTAGTTGGATTTAGCGCACCATTTGGTAAAAGCATACATTATAGATGTTAATTCTGTGTAGCGAATATTATGTCTAGCTCTCCATGTTTTATTAATATCATATTAACTTATATTAAAACCGACAGAGAAACAGACTTTTTTTAAACAAATTTTTGTTCACAATTTGTTAGAAATATACAAATTTGATGCAAAGACCATTTACCAAATTTCATCCTCATACCTCAAAGCACTTCTCAGATATCGTTGAAACAGACAGAAAGCTGAGCCTTTTCCAAATAAGTGTTTTTTAAACTCGCGGAGATCTAAAAAATTATTGAAATCTCGAGTCCGAATTTTTTGACAATTACTATATTTTCTCTATATTACGTGCACGAGAAAGTATAATCTGAACATGGTTTAGTAAATAAATAGTAAATTGTATTTGGAGAGTAGCAAATAACATAATTTCAAAAATATATCCCATTTTTCAGGGAGCTGAAATGCACATGGAAAGTTCAGAAGCTTCTTCAAACTGGAATATAATTATGTTCTCTATTCTCTGTGGAGCAAAAGGAAGTAAGTCGTTAAGATTTATCATCACTTATTTATAATAAGCAAGTTTAAAAAAAACATTTTTTAAAAAACTTTTTGAAGTTTGCTAGTTTTCTCAAAACAATTGAATGTATAATGTTTGCTTTCGATCTTAAGGTAAAAATAAAGACAAGAATGCTGTCAAAGTAAGAATTTTATCATTTGGGAATATGATATCGTTTTGGTTAAGAGGTTTTGATGTCTTTGATGTTTACGAGCAAAAAATAAAGATTATGGGCCTCCGGAAATTATTGGTTAAAGAATCTTTTACCTACTTTTACTAATATTGCATTGTTATTATGTATGCTTCTTTAAAAGCAGATGAATTTTTTAAAGTATGACCTGCTTTTACCAGTATTGCTTCATTACTGCGTATGCTCCTTTCATAGCAGTTGCTTTTAAAAAAGGTTGAAGTAGAACTATGACATCATAAGCTGTTATTTCATCTCAAATCTCAGCTGGAAAAACTGAAAATGGAAGTTTAAAAATAATAAACTTTATATATACACATACCTATAGAGGGATAGACAATAATAGAGGTCTCGTGGTTGTTTCAAACCGGTTTAAAATGGTTAATGACTTAAATTAATTAAGAAAAATAATAACTTAAAAATTACTAAGATTCTCACATGATGATTCAAAATTTGAGATCGTAGATTTCCATTTTTTAAAAATTATTTTCACGCGCATGTTATTAAAAAAGTAAATTAAAATACAACATTAACTTTCTAAAAATATTCTATATTTCTAAGATTTTTTGAATTGTGAATACTACTTTTTATTTGCATTTTAAATTAACCAATATGTATCAACATTCAATCCACCATGAAAATTTTAATTTAAATCAACTTTGATGAAAACACATCTGTTCGAATAGCTTTGATAGATTTTTGGAAAAACTCATAACATTATAATTAAAGATCACTTGCGGAGAAGTCAATTTTTTAAATAAATCACACATAGTTACGTTTCAATTTTTCTAAAACTGCTGAGTCCAAAGCATTAAAACTTACTGTTCTTTTGTTTCCTTTTAGGCATAGACACAGATGTATATAGTGATTTCGCCACACTCCTAGCTAGTGCTTCCAATGTAGAAAGCGCAAACGTTCCCCAGGCAATGCAGGTAGGCATAATTTTTCTATAATAATAATAATAATAATAAAACACTTCAGAAAAGTATAGATTTAAGCACTTTTCAGCATGTCAGAACAAGATGTTATATTTGGGATTAGGTTTTAGACGACAACAAAAATCCTTAGGCAAAAAATAAAAAATAAAAAATTTTATTATCTTTACGAGCATCTTAAAAAATCACCTTTTAATAAAGTGTTGTCATCGCATTTATAAAATCTCCGATTTTTTAAAAAATAAGTTGATGATTACAGCAAATAAAGTCTAGAAAAATGTCATTTTGAGCACGTAATTATATGAAATGAAATAAATTGGAAATGGGATTTTTTTTAACAATAAATGCGAGACAAAGTTTTTCGGATCGTTTGAAATACTAAAGTGACTCTCTCAATGAAACATTTAAAATGAATAAAAAATATAATTTAACTTGTACGAGCACGTAGCGCTTGGACGCTCAAGAAATGATGTTCTGACATGATACATTGAAATATGCATAGCAGATTTCATTTTAATATTTATTTTGATATTATTTTTATTTATTTATTTATTTGACGATGATGCAATTTTTTTTTCTTGATCTAGGAAGTAGCGCTACAAATTGTCAAAGATATTGGCTGTGAAAAATTCAGTTCTATGTCCGTTGAGGTAAGATAACTTAATTTCAAATGTTCTTCTTATTTATAAAAAAATTATAAATAATATTATATTGTATGCTTTATTATTTAAAGGTATAAACATATATTGTATGAGAGGCTTCATTTTTATTGAGTATTTACGTATTAGGCAGCCCAACTTCAACGCCAAATTTGAAGTATCCGCCAATGAGTTGCTAAATTGCCAATTATGGCAATCCGGCAATGTTTCAATCCATTGATCTTTATCGCCAAATTTAAATCCGTCGCCAGTGAGTTACTAAACCGTTGACGACCATTGGTTGGTTGAGTGAGGTTTATTGGCGCAAGAGCCATATTAGGCTATACTGCGCCAATCAAATGGTAAAAGATAAAAAAACACTCGTTTGTTTAATTAACACAGATATATTATGGAAAAATAGTGTAAATATGATTTAAAAAAATTATTACAGTGAAACTTTAGAACTATGTGCCATAAAAATTTGAAATTATGAAACATGAGCTTAAAAGGAATGTTCAACAAAACCAGAAAAGTAAATATTCTATATACAAGTAAAAAACCCAATAGCATTTAAAAATTTAAAAACATTTCGGTGGTATTTCTCGCCCACCAAGTCTTGTACTGTTGGAGGCGAGGTAAAAAAACGAGTACGATAACGATTAAATACAGGGCATTCAATCATGATATGAAAAACAGTAAATTGTACTTGACAATTGTTGCACATGGGCGCATTCTCCCCAAATATCAGATGTTTATGAGTGAAGCGCATATGCCCTATACGGAGACGAGTCAATTTAACATCCATCTCACGTATAGGGTGAACAGGCCAATAGAAATTATCCGTTTTTATTGACGACCATTGGAGAAGACGGTCTAATACGCAAGCACCTTTTATTGGTAGAATTGGTGTCAGAATCAAATGAAGTATAAAAGATATTATGAAATAGAATTGATGTACTTCAGGAGCTAATAACTTTGTTCAATGCATAAATAGGAAATATGGCTGCCTTCTTGCAACAAAATCACATTTAGACCGGAAAGTGAGTTCATTTAATGTATTTCTCCAACTCGAAGTACAAGCATATATCTAATGCTTAGAAACGAGATTTTCAGTCCCAATTAAAATAAACTTTTTTCTATAAAAATAAGATGTAATATTAATTAAAAATATAATATTATGTAAATATTCCGTTAAAGGCGAAGTATAAACTTCCAATATTTTAAAACGTCTTTATATCTTTTTTTTTCCATTTGAAACAAGAATTTGCATTCGCGATACTTGTTTCAATTGAAATACTTAAAATAATTAGTTAAAATCAGTCGGGGGGAAATACTTAGTTTTTAATGATTAAAAATATTTTAGCCATGCGTGATAATATTTTAATTAACTTGACCCGTTAAGCATTTTAAAAGCAGAACCAGATAATTAGATTACATGGAATTGCAATTATACTGACAAGACAACGATGCATGGCTGCAATTAAATTCAATAATTAATAGTGGTCTCTATATAAAGCAAGATTTAAAAAAATCCAGAGGCGAAAATCTAAGATATTTTACTGTCGAAATTTATTTAAGAATTTATAATAAGAATTAAAAAAATAGTCACAATCTTTGTCAATATCAAACCAATTTTTTTATTAACTATTGATCTGCAGAGTGAAGCAACCCCAAAATTAAATGAAACAACAACAAAAAAAAACCGTGTGAATAAATGTTTTATTCCAATTACTGTAAAAAAAGTAATATGAAAAACAATTAAGTCAATTCCTACATAGGTCAAGAAAGAAATGTTTTATTTTAGTTGCTTTTTATTAAATAATTATAATTAATATAAATAAATGTAATTAACTAATTAATATTTGAAAAAAACTGTAGTAACATTGTCATCTTACAATTTAAAAAAACATGTTTTTGAACTTGTGTAGACGAATAAAAAATACTCTTTTAACGGTTGAAAATTTTAACAAAATATATATAGGGAAAATGTAAACTAATAATAAAAATTGAAAAGAAAAAAAAAGTTGACAAAAATTTTCATGATGCCATCTGGTGGTAGAGAACTGAACTTTTGACATATAAAATTTATGAAAAAATTATTTATTCTCGTAAGAATTGAACACATTCTTCACCTTCACGTGAAAAATTACTGAAATTCTGGCATTTTATAATTGTGCTACTGCCTGATGACTTAAATTTTCGTTACAAACAGTTAAAAATCAATTTAAAGTATTAAAAAATTAATTAAATTTGTTTAATGAATTTATATTTGAACAACTGTATTAACATCAAGAACTATCCTCTGCAAGTTTTTAAAAAATGCACTTCAAACTTGAGTGGAGGAATAAAAAGTTATTTTACTAATGATTGAAAATTTGAACAAGATTTGTTTAATAAATCTAATTTTCTATATTCTGTATTATTTTAATTCTAAGGTACTTCGAAATGAATCGGAAAAATCGATTCATGTACAGTGATTGATTTTAAATGCGTCAAGCATTATATGAAAATAAACAGAATCTTTTAAAATAAACGGCCGAAAACGTGTTAAGACTAGCCTCATTAGTGTAAGGGGAAACAAATTGAATTCGTTACTTATTTGGCGACGAGGAAATGAAAAATTTTGGTGAGAAAACTAGTTTTTAATTAAATAATAACAAATTAATGAAATTATGTTTGAACAACTATACTAACATCAAGTGCCCTCCACTACAACTTTTAAAAAAATATATTTGAATTTGAGCGGACGAATAAAAAGTATTTCACTAACGATTGAAAATTTGAACAAGTTATACATAGAGAGTGTGTGAATCAATAGTAGGAATTGAAATAAGGATTTATGTTCTAAATGTGGTTATGATTTGTTTATTCGAGAGATTATATACAGTGGTTTTCGAGCTATTACAGGTCCATTCAGGGATGCTTACTTCCAATCACCCTCCGAACTGAGAATAATTATAATCCACTAAAAGGTGATTTGTAATGAATAGAATAATTATTTTCTCTGAGGTCTTTGTTAGGCGTTTACTTTTCTCTATTTTTATACTAACAGTTTTGAAACACATCGTTATATTTTATGTTGTATTAACATTTACAGATATTAATTAGTGAAAAAATAAAAATATCTTCGTTCGTATTATTCTTATTTTGTTGGAATCAAATCATCTGGCTTGCACACAAAAGCTGCGGAGGCTCCAGAATCTGAAAACAGAAATTATTGTAAAAAGCTTACTAATAACTCAATGCTCACTCAGCCAGGCAATAATCAACAAAACGCGACAATAGCAGCCACGGAACCAGGACACCCTCACGCTCCCCCCCAGCACACCTAAAGGGGAAAGGTAAACAAACCAGCAGTAGTGAATTCATGACCCTTTTACGTGGATTAGTGAATGGCGCTAGGCCCGAATCTTATGGTTAGAAGCCGAGTATCATATCGATAGAGCAAAAGGGACTCTTCAGCTCGAAGGATATTAATTGGCTTATATAGCCATCACCACAGAGTATCCCCCCCCAGGGAGTTTTGGTGAACGATACTTATGTGAAGTGGTGGTGAAGTTAACAATTGTCGTATTTAATGTGCGTCTAAAGCTTTGAGTCGCCGATAGAGGGCGCCCTGACAGTTGAAGGAAGCTATGTGCGAAGAAGAATTCAGGATGTGATGGCCCTAGCCAATGAATTAAGTAAAATATTTAGCTCAATCAATGACCTCTCAGGAACGTTAAAATTAATGCAACGAAAAGGAAATGTTTGAGATAAATTAATGATCCTCGCAGAATCAATCAAATCCCCGAGAAATGTTAATTAATCGCTCGCCCCTACCCAAGGCCCGCATCTGCATTTGACTACGTGATTTTACTCCTCGTTTATTTCCAATGAACTGATCCTGGATTTCACATTATAGCTAATTAAAATTAATGATAGTAAATGTAATAGCTTTTTTTATTTTTTCCCTCGTTTGTTTGTTTTTATTTTTGTTTTGGTTACTTAACTTGTTATCCTGATCACTTAAATTAATAATAACTTCCCCCACATCTACTGTTGTTTGAAAAATTCTTTATTCGGCTCAACTTAAAATTATTATGCACTCACTCATCAAATTGGTTGAGCGGAAGATTAAAGGCCGCAGAGTCTAGACGCTTCCTAGAACATTCCACATCATTGGCAATGCTCACTGAATGGATGATTTTGCTTTTAAATAATATTTGAAAGAGGAATGTATTGGATAATAATTTTAAACACTTTATTCATATTAGGAGGCCGAGGAATGGTTGCACACGTCACCTTCAGCAGCTGGTCGTCAGTTTAGGCAATTTCTTCAAAGGCATGGCCACAGGTGCCTTAAAGAGGTATAATTTGGGAGAATATTTAATTATTCTTATTCTATTTTCATTTTATTTCATTTTACAATGATTTATATACATTTGTTTTTATTTTAGTTTGATGTCCGGTCAGTAACATGGGGATCGGATCCTAAAATACTCATCAAGCTCTTACAGGTACACTTCCATTATTTTGGGGAATGAATTATAAAGTATCACATTGTAACACCAAAGTTGCATTGCATTTTCAATTAAATTTTTTTTAAACGGAGAAAAAAATTAATCTTTAACGAAACAATATATCATATCTTTATTGAAAATGTTAAAAAAATAATCGAAACACTTACGCCAGAAACAAAAGTCATAAAAGCATAAGATGCTGTTAAAATATTCTAACCTCATCCAATATCAGTTTTGGCTTTTATAAATTATAATTTTTATTTTTATTGAATGTTTGAGATTTTTTTCTTATTATATTTATCGCAATTAAATTTCTTTATATGATTTTCTTTGTTATTCAATTTCAAAATTTTAATTTATATATGTTTCATTACTTGAATTATATCTATTTTTTCACGAAATTATAATTAAAAAATGTAATCTTCAATGAAATGTTTTAATATTTAATTTTTAGTTTAATTCATTTCATAATTCTTTATTAGGATTATTATGAAGTCTTGCTATTAATTTTATTCCCAAATCTAATATCAGATAGATCATTTCAAGTTAAGTGAAAATCTAAGTAAAATGTGTTAAGTAACTGGTCGTTATGTTTGAAATTATTAAAATATATTACTTTAAAAACTTTCGATATTTTATTCAAATTTCAAAATTCTAGCTCATTAGAAAACTGGATGGTGTGGAGATAGTGTGAAATTCTATCCGATAAAGGTTAATTTAAAACAAGAACGTATATTTAATATATTTTTAAATATTTTGCAATCTGTCAAAATTTTTATTTCAACATACATCAATAATTTTAAAACGTACTGATCAATTAAATCTGATATACAAATATAGCAGCATCCTGGTCTTTTAACATAAATCAAATAATTTTATTCAGTATAAAAAATCAAACAATTAGAGTAAAATCATTTCTTAAAAATAAGCTAATATACTTAAATTTAGTTCAAAATGTAGGATACTTATATTTTAGAAATATATTTTGATTTATTTTTATAGAATCTTGCTCCTGCTTGTAAAGAACAACCAAAGGATAATGATAACAGCATGAGGAAAATATTTTCTCAACTTCACATACCACTGAATTTTTTGAACAAGTACGTCTAAGGCTTACCCCTTTTCGATTAAAGTTATTGCAATATATTGAAACATCGAAAATTATATTATTAATAATATGAAAGAAAATTAAAGAAAAAATATTTTTTAGATGCCTTTTAAGGCTAATTTTGCCAAATTGCCGAAGAGCTATAAGAGCAAGAGAAGCTGGTAAAGTAAGTTATCAATTTATGTAAATTTATTTTTTCTAATATTTATGTTTGAACTATTAGTATTAGAACATATATATCACTAGTTTTATCAAGGATTGGGCTAATGACGGAACATCATGATTGCGGTATTTTTCGATATATCGTGACATCGTTATTTATTTCTAGTTTTAAAAATTATAGCATACATTGACTGATCAGAATGATCTAAAGGAAATGAAAGTTTTAATTTATATAATAAAAATATTTATTTCCTTTTGAATGAGAGTAGTAAGAAAACAATTTTGGTAAAATCATTTTAATAAAATGGGTCTGTATATTACAATTTATAACACTGCGTTTAAAGGAAGCATTTTTAAATATTAGAATATGACAGTATCTATAGTATTATAGAAATTAAAACAGTATTTATAGAAATTATTTATATTATCTTTTATGACAGTATTTATTAAATATTAAAAGTGACAGTATTTATTATTAACAAGAATTCTGTATGGAGTTCAATAATAAGAATGAAGAACAACAAAAATAAACACTTATTGGTAACCAAAACGATATCGAAAAGGCATTTGTGAATATCAATTTATTGTATAACGATTTATCGTGAACTATTATTCATGATAATGATTTCAACAGATCGATAATTTTCAAAAATTGGCAATTAATAATCGATTTTTTTCGATAAATCGAAAATAGGCGCAACTCTAGTTATAGCCGACTAATAACTGAAATGCTAAACAGAAAAAAACATTTCAAAACAATACAAAATTAAAAATATGATTTTGCTTGCTTATGTATCAATCTCCTTATGTGACTTCTTAGAAATCTCATAAAGAAAATAGCATCACGCCCTGTGGTCACACGGCAACATCCATGTGGTAATATGTTTCACTTCCATGAAAAGTATTCTCATTTTTGTTCACTTCTACAACAAAAAAGGTGTAATTTGTCTTATCTACCCCCTTCTTTTGTAGAGACGGTAGTGACTGCCTTACGGGACTGTATACCCTTAAGGCAAAAGAAAAAATTTAATTGAATTTGGATTCATTTATAAGTGACTGAAGGCAAAAGAAAGAGCTTAATTTGATTTAGATGCATTTATATACGACTGTTTAAAACGCATTTTTAATTGCGAATATGCTTCAATATGTCTCCGTGAAATAGAATGTCATTGCGACTCCATGAGAAGGCATGTTCTTCTATGAAGGCAAAGTGAAAAGAAGTTATGAATGTCCATGCATTATCTCACCGAACTTCGCCATTTTTAAATGGCATGCCACAACAGCAATTTCGAACACACACAAAAAAACAGAAGTTCAAAGATAAGAGTAATATTTCACTCTAAACAACCTGCATGAAATAACATTTAAAAACGTATTAAAATATTTACTGAGATAAATGATACTTAGAACACTAATACTCATAAATGACTTCCTCTATTGAATTTATGCATTAAGAAATTAAATATTCTTAAAACATCAAACATTGATGTTACTTTCTGCAATATTATTAGAAACTTCCCTTACATCGTCATTCTGCATGAAAAATTGTAGCATTCTGCATTCTTATCTCATTCTGCTGCATCATTCTTATTCTTAAATCTGCTAAGATTCTATTATCCTTTCATTGCAGGCCAGTTTTAAAACATGGTACAGGAACAACACTCTTCATGATATTTGATATCAATTCATCGATTTAATTTGAATTATTTCTTTGTTGAAATGCTAACTCAAATGGTATTGTGGGTGAATGATTATTGAAGACTGATAGGACCGAAATCTCAGTGTTCTGATTTGAAGCGAGTAACATAACAACTATACAAAAGTAGATATTATCAAGCTTTGTGAAAAGCTTCATAAGCCATATAACATCTACCGTGCACGAATATTTACCTTTGTATAATGGTTATGTTACTCGGCTACAAACCAAAACAATAAGAGTTCGGTCCTATCGATCATTCACATACAGTATCGAACTGCAGAACGGCTGTTCTCAATAAGCCACAGTACATAATGCAAGTTCAAAAATGTCATCTATTCATCTTTTACAATCTTTAAATGCAATGAAAATACAGTTATAAAGTTATAATCTGCAGTTTTTTTAGGTAAAAACTTTTTTTTTCATAACAGATAAAAATGGCAGAGCTCTCTCTAAATTTTTTCACTTGTTGCAGTCTCTTACCATCAAGTCATTCGATCATTGGAGAAAAGGTTTCAAGAGACTTGGCCAACAGATGGTGTCTGAAGGTCGCCTACCCGAAGAAGATCTGATTTACTTTTTGACACTCGATGAGATCAATGATTTATTAGATACTAGATCGCCCAGTATTATTTCCAGGTATGAAATACTTGGCTAATTATTTTATAACTTTTTTCAAAATTTGCTTTATTGTAGATGTCCCAAATTTTGATGAATATTGTTTGAATATTAAATTGATTGCTGAATATTTACCTTGTGGTGAAAACTTCATAAGCCAGATAACATCCTTTAGACATTTTACCTAGTGTCTACTTTTGAGTTTACTGGCGTGAAAACTATTTCTGGTTATACAGCGCCAACCTTTCTACATGATCCATTAGAAGGCGCATGGTTACATTTTAAGAGGTTAACCCAAACCTCTACTAAGTGTCACAAATATTCTATTCTATATTGAAAAATAATAATAAAAGTTTGCACAGATTTGAAGCTTTAAAAGAGAATAAAAAGATTTTATATAAGGTAAAAGAAATCAATCAGTTTTAAAAAGGTGAAAAGTTGAGGATGAGGCCATTTATGAAGGATGTCTTTTAAAACAACGTGAGGGGGATTAAAATATCGAACTCAATGAGAATTAAAACTTGGGCACTCTGTAAGAATATGCCGGATGATCAAAAGGCATTGGTATATTGTGCATAGAGGGGCGGGTTCCCCCAACAATAAATACTAATGTGTAAATCTAGTATGGCCAATTCTTAAACGAGTAATAATTGTATCTAATTATCTATTAGGTAAACTGGGCCAAAATTCGATGGAATATTTGACAGCTTGAAGTTTGTTTTCCTCTTTACTGACCCTTTTTAATTGTCATTCCAAATTTAGAATGTTTTTATATATCTCTTTAAGTCCTTAAAAGGAACAGGCTCATTTAAAATATTGATTGCCGATTTCGCTGCCTCGTCAGTCAATTCATTGCCAGGAATATAGGATATAGGATATGCGAAGGTACCCAGCAGAATAAGAGGGAATAGCCTTTGCCTATAAGAATTTCGTGCAATTCAAGAATTTTAAACGTTAATGCATGTCTGAAACGATGGAGAGATGTTAAGGTCTCTAAAACACTCAAAGAATCTGAATAGATTATATAATTGTCGGGAGGACTATTAGAAATTTGTGACAACTCATAAAGGACAGCAAAAATTTCTGCAGTAAAAACCGAACAGGATGGATGAAGTTGAAACGAGATCGTGGAGTTGACGAAAACACAAGCAAATGAAGTATGAGAATAGCATTTTGAACTATCTGTGAACACTGGAATGGAATTTTGGACAGACTATCGTTATGCTAGATTTTTAGGTAAAATAAAAAGTGACATTTTTTTTAAAAAAAATTATGCATTCATAATGAATTTGAAAGACCTAAGTTAGTATCTCATTCTCATTTATGAATGTTTATGCCTTTTAATTTATAAATATTTTTATTTATATCTTTATGTTCATGTCTATCTTTTAAGCATTTGCTAATTTCCACATTTAAATTCAATTTATAAATATTTTGGCAAATGAAGATTACAATCTACTTTGTAATTAATGAATGTGCATAATTATTAATTATTAATAATTTCATGATTTATTAATTTCAGAGCAAACTATCGCCGAAAGATATTTACCAAAGCAGAAGATTTTAAGTTTCCTGAAATATCTAGAGGAGTCCCAAAACCGGTAAACAACATAAAAAAGTTTTAAAAAATAATATTTAAATTTGATATTAATTATAATTCTAATAAATAAATAATTACAGTAAAAATTCCATCAATTTTACAGTTATGTACAAATTATGTATATTTTTTATTTTTTAAATGTTTAGATAAATTATGATCAAGACAACACAGATAGTCAGGAATATATTGCAGATTTAACCATGAAAGGTAAATATAAGTACAGGATATTTTTTTATTTTAAAAATATTTTTTTAAATCTTATAAAATAAACAAAATAAATATTCCTTTTTGTGTATACTATTTTTATCCGAGAATTCGTACGCATGAAAAAGCATAAGACTGACCTAAACACAACTTATCTCCAGTGTGTACCTGAAATAAAGCAAAATAGCAAAAGAAGTCCGCATTTCTTTAAAATCAAGTCAAATATATTTTATTTATCGAACAAGATTGGAATAGCTATAACAGTACTATATAAATAATTTTTTAATTTTTTAATTAAAATAAAAATACAGCTGTCAACAGTTACAATACACTGCACATGCTTGAATTTTTAACCCCAATTGGGGCATTGCAAATGCCATCTCGCATACTGTAAATAATTGATCCAAAAATTATACTAGCGTTGAATTTTCAACGCCAATTGAAGATTCAGCGCAAACAGAGGCACCGCAAAAATGTTTTATTTTAAATGCATCACACATTAAGAAAATAAACGAATTCGTGTACTTATCTATTATACCATCCAACTTTATTGCCAAATTGTCAATCGTTACCAAAGAGTTGCTAAACCGCTAATTATGACAATCTGGCAATGGTGCATTTCGTTGATCTTTATCGCAAAATTTAAATCCGCCGCCAATCAGTTACTAAACCGTTGGAGACCATTTGCGAAGACGGCTGAATACGTAAGTACGGTTAATAAGCAAGTTTAATAAGTTTGGAATAATCGGTAGAAAATATCTTAAACCTATCTTCATTAGAGTAGGAAACAAGCAAACTGAAGTCTTAGTCATTTGGCGGTGGGGAAACGAATATTTTTGGCGAGAAAGTTAGCATTTCATTAATAAAAAATTAACCATTCAATTCACCAGATTAAATTCTAGTCAATATCTCATCCTAAACGATAATCTATCTCCATGCTAAATTTTTTCCAATTTCGTTCAGCCTATCTTGCGTGATTGACTAACATCATCCATCCATCCATCCAAACTTTCACATTTATAATAGTAGTTTAAATTGTGAAATCATAAAATTTAGCTTTTGCCGGTACAACAGCTATGAAAAGATCAGTGGGATGTTTGAGGAAAATTACTTGTTTAATCAACACCGATAATCGCATTATTTCTTATATCCAAATTTATCGATTATTTTAGGCACTCCAGTAAGTGTAGGAGTTTCAAAAGGTTATGCGAGAGTGGCTATGTCCTTACAGGAGGCGGCTAATTTGAAAGTAAGTTTGAATTTATTGTATGATGTATTTAACTGAATAAATGTTACGGACAAATACCAAATTATTGCTCTGAAACCTCAACTGGAAAAACAAACCAAAAAAATGCATTGCTCTATCTGCTTTTGTTGTTTCACATAATAGTAATTCATATAAACTGGAATTATATGACTTATTTAATTTACATAATAGTAATTTATATGAATTACTAAATTCAGATAATAGTAATTTATACGAATTACTTAATTCAGATAATAGTAATTTATACGAATTACTTAATTCACATAATAGTAATTTA
>JAOUZG010043359.1:1092209-1105934 GCA_026289955.1 Argiope argentata | reverse complement strand
AATTTATATGAATTACTTAATTCACATAATAGTAATTTATACGAATTACTTAATTCAGATAATAGTAATTTATATGAATTATTTAATTCACATAATAGTAATTTATACGAATTACTTTATTCACATAATAGTAATTTATACGAATTACTTTATTCACATAATAGTAATTTATATGAATTACTTTATGCACATAATAGTAATTTATATGAATTACTTTATTCACATAATAGTAATTTATATGAATTACTTTATTCACATAATAGTAATTCATATGAATTGAACGTATTCATATTATTGGGTAAATAATGCCTTCACTGTCCACTGCTGGTGGATAGTCATACCAGACTCTCCGACTCGCCACGATGGCACACGGATTTAAACCATAAGGCTGAGTGACCACCGCAACAGAAAACTTCTTGTTGTTGTGTTGTTGTGTACAGCATACCACTCCCACCACCACTGAACGTCACAGTATCGACAGAATTTGTTGTGGTCGACTATGATCTTTAGCAATAACCATTTTTATATTGACTGAATTTGTCAAACTGGTATTCTCTTTGAGATAATTGACCCCAAAGTGGTCAAATACTGATCACCTCCTCATCTACAAACTTTCAACCAGTTAGAAAAAAAAATGACAATTTTTGACATCATGTCCTTCAGAGTCCTAAGATTACCTGGTGCCATCAGTACTGAACTCAAGTCATTATTTTCAACTTGCAGATGTTTTCTATGATCAGAGAATTCTGTGCATTCCTTTAAATAGTGGTAAACAGTACCGATTCCTCAACAAACGCATTTATTTTCCTGCGTTCTTCCAAATGCAGCAACAGCAGCACTGATAGGAACTGTGATTGAGTCCTAAGGACCATCATCGACGAAGGTTCAACCCTTCCCGTAGGAAGTACGTCCCGTCATCGATGGGAAGAGTCAATCCCCCATCTATTAGTGTACACTCTAGGGTAGCGAGATCCAACCACCATACCGGAAGCATCTCATTATCATTATGAGGTGCCCCAGGGTGGAACTGTGGATGGATAATCATCTTCACCGTTATATTAAATGCTTATAACAAAATACTTTTAAATCAATTAATTATGAATGAACAGTTTCATTTCCAAAGTCACTATTTACTTAAGATTCATTGATGGATGGAAATCGATACTTTACCGAGAAGGAATTTTAAACGCAGCTTGTAGGTGTTTATTTTGAAAACCCCCTTTCTGAAAGACACATTTGGTTTAAATGTCCATCATTTGTGCTCAAACAGTTGCTCCAAAGTTCGAAATATACGTTATGGAAGCATTTCAAATTGTCTACATCATCTACAAGAGTCTATAAAGCAATCTGTATTATAGCTCTGATCAATTAAATATTAAAAAAATTACTAACTTGTATAGCGACATCTATCGATTATTTGGGGCTACGAATAATTCACTTAGAATCGGAATGTTAAGATAATTGCACTTTTATAATATCTATTAAGCTTTCACTTTAACGCCCGTTCCATGTCCTTTTAAATTTCTTTGCTCTTCATTCTATTTCAGTAATTTGGCGTATCGGTTAAAAAACATGGTTAATATCAAAGTGAAAAGATATAAATGTCTGGATTCGGTTAATATGAACATTTATATAGTTTTAAACCTTATAGTATATAATGTATGCATTTATATACCAATACAGGCATTCTTTTATAAGTTTAACTAAGATTTCCCTAGCAAGATATCTTATATTAAAATAATGAAAAAGATTTTTTAAAACAAATATTTACTACCCCGCTATTTGGTATTTATTTCTTTTCCTTTTTTTTTAAAAAAAGTGGGAAAGTTATGATAGATAATAGTTTTTAATTTTAATGAAAAAAATGAAAACTAAATTAAATTCAAAATGATTTCTAAAAGACATTTAATATTTTTCAGAACGTTTGGTCGATTTTTTCTTTTGCGAATATACTCATGTTAGCAATTTCCTCATAACTTTTATCTTGAGTTTGTGAAAAAGTTAATTAATTTTAATCGATGTACAAAAGTTTTTGATTTTTGAAAAATTATTTTATTTTCTTCATTAACAATAGAACGAAATACAGGATGAGTAATTAGCAGTAATCAAAGTTGTAATTGACAGCATGAATTTAGTTTTTCAAACAAATTTTCTCTTCTAATTAATGGCTAAATATAACTCAATCATCGAATATTTGAAAAACGAAATAAGAACAACAGAACAAGAGAGAAAGAGAGGAGAGAAAAGAAATGGACTTTTTTAAAAAAAATTAAGATTTATCTAGGCATTGCATTTTCCTTAAGACATTAAGATATAAAAAATATTTCTGTCTTATTCAAATAATCCTAATAACATTAACCCTTAATAACCTAGAGTTTCAATTTTGATACCAATCTTTTAAACCGAATGTTCACATTACTATTAGTTTTTTTTTATAGGTTGGCTGTACGTATTTTACTGTTGTATGTTCTTTCCAACGAAATTTTTTAAAAAATCAAATGTCATTATTGTTTTATTTTCAAGCAAACACAGTAATATTAAAAATAAATCACTTTCGTAAATCAGGCTACTAAGGGTTAAATATTATGCATTTATTTTCTCGGTAATATTCTAAATTATCTTTTTTTGCAGCCAGGTGAAATTCTAATAACCTACAGTACTGATATAGGTTGGAGTCCATATTTCCCAATTATTTCAGGTGTAGTGACAGAACTTGGAGGTCTCATCTCACACGGTAAAATTATTAAAATAATATTGGTTATTAATTTTTAATTAAATTAATATTCAATACATTGTGTCAGAAAATCTTTTGTGTAACCAAATACTTTGGAACAAGATAGAAATAGAAACAGAATAAAATTTAAGAAATTCAAGGGAAAGATGAAGATTCTAATTCCTATTGTATATTTAAAAGGAGATTAGAATCTTCATTTTTCATTTCTCTTATCATTCATTTTTATGAATCAGATAGTATGCCACTGTACGATTTATAATTACAAACAAAGCAAATTAAGTATTGATAATCGAATATAAATTACTAATTTGGAGCATTCAAATTAATTCAAATATTATCATCACAGATATTTTCTCACCACATTAAAAAATGCCTTAATAGTTAGTTTAAAAAGGGGTGTGTATTTAATCTAAAGAAAGAAGCTTTTTTGTATTTTCTTGTTTATTTTCGCACACACAAAATTATAACAATACAGGGACGATGATCATGCATATATAAGGTAACACATAATATAGATTTAATTATTAATTGCCTCTAACAAAGAGCGAATGAATAATTTTCCGCAAACAGAGAGCAAGAAGTGCCTCATTGCATGAGTTTCACGCCAACAATATGGTTGAAGCATTTACAATTAAAAAGCTCAAGTGTGGTTCTCTCCCATTGCAAATATGCAAATGTTTAGAAGCATGCTGCGCCATCTGTATTCAGTATTAATTAATATTTACAATATGAATAACTATACAAAAAAGAAAAAATACAAATAAAATAATTAAATAAAAACAAAAATTATAAATAGTAAAATTGCATAAATAGTTAGAGTCAGCGAATCATATACAAGATGATTCACATTAAAGTATCCCTATTTGGGACGCTCTAGAGAGAGAAAATATCGACGTAATGCCTTTATAGTAAGAAGATAGACATTTCAGACCATGGGATATTGAATAGAGCATTGAAAAGTCATTTCAAAAAAGGCCACTAGTTGAAATTTGGCTCTGAGATCAGTTTAAGATCATGAATATCAAACATGACACCAACAATAAAAGACAGAAAACGAGGTATCTGTAGTACAATTCTTCATTGCATAAATAACACGCAAATTTTGCTAGATCAACATTCGAATATTCGACCTTGAAGTTGCATTGAAAAACAAAGTTTGAATAATAGACGAACGAACGATTGGCCGGCGTCCTGACATAGCGATAGCGTGATCTGGCCATCCGGCGTTCGAGTCCCGGTTCAGACATGGTTGTTCGTCTTCTATCTGTAAAGGGTATGAGAGCACCTCCCGGTAAAAAAGGAGGTTGTGCAAACGAAAGTGATGAGTGAGTAGCAAAAGTCGTACCTTTGGTCCTAGTTGTCGCTACTACAAACAAGAGACGCTGATTAGGCTTAAATCGCTGACTACCTCAGCGAGCTTGTCCATGGCAAGTGCCATCAGCACTTCGCCTAGTTGCGGCGAGGGGCAAAAACTTCTTTGGGGCCCCCTCTGCTTCACTACTTTAGTAATGAAGAATACTCATTAAATAAGGAAATTTAAAATAATATTTATATTTGATTTGGGGCCTCCCCACTTATATGGGGGACCGGGGAAACTGCCCCGTATGCTCCTACCTTAGTCAGGCCCGGAGTGATATAAGAATCAAATAGAAAAACAACGAAACGTCGTTTGTATGGACGACACTGCTGGACGTATAGATTCCTAACATTCTTAGTCATGACGATGGCTTTCTGTTTGCGGGAAAGTGCTTTCGTACTTAAGTTATTTTACCAAAACTGGAATGATGATGTCAAAATTAGCTAGATTAAATAATGATAACTGATCAAAAACAAATAACAGATGATGAAAAATAAAAAAACAAATGATAAAAATAGCAAACGGTCAAAAAGAAATAACAAATGGTCAAAATAGTAAATAATAAATGGCGAAAAAAATAATGAATGATAAAAAATTGCAAGTAACAAATGATCAAAAATAACAATAAAACATACACTGAAGTGACAAAAGTCATGGGATAGCAATATTCAAATATACAGATGGCAGTAGTATCGCAGCGGAAAAGTATAAATGCGCAGTTCGTTTTCCAGAGCTTTCATTTGTGTTCGAGTTATTCAGGTGAACAGGTTTTTCGTGATTTATGGTGGTACGACGAGAATTAACAGACTTTGAACGTGGAATGTTAGTTGGAGCTAGACGCATGTGTCATTCCATTGCGGATATCGTTAGTGAATTCAACATTCCGAGATCCACAGTATCAAGAGTGTGCCAAGAGTATGAAATTTCAGGCATCCCATCCCATCAAAGACAGCGCAGTGGGCGACCACCTGCACTTAACGACCGAGATTGCCGACGTCTGTGTAGAATGGTCAATGTTAATAGACACGCAACACTTCGTCAAATAACTGAGGGAATCAATGTGGGACGTACAAGGGACGTACCCGATAGGACTGTGCGGCGAAATTTGTCTTCCTTGGGTTATGACAGCAGAAGACCGACTCGAGTGCCATTACTGACGAAGCCATGGACCCAAACTGCCAGCAAGGCACTGTTCAAGCTGGTGGTGGCTGCATAATGGTGTGGGCTGCATTTACATGGCTTGGACTCGGTCCTCTGGTGCAACTGAACCGATCATTGACTGGAAATGGTTATGTTCAGCTCAGTGGCGGATTTGGAGTTTCAAAGGTCCGAGGCGCAATTCAACTTGAGGCCCCCTTCCCCTCCAGTTATATTTAGTGTATGCACTCTTTATGCATATTTTTCCCTCTGTTAAGATCTGTATCCGATTTTTTCATGTTAAAAAAGAGGTGGGGGACCTAGGTACATAAAATTGAAAATTAAAATCAATTTTTCCATTCTACTTGGCATTATTTAAAAGGATGATGAAATTCAGGGTCTGTTAAAGCTGTTCTAAAAAAATAGGGGCTATTTTGTACCATACTTGTGCAATATTTTTCAGAGATACATGCCTAAAATTTCATTATACTCTAAATCAATTATTATAAAATGGAGCTGTTTTTCACTTTTGGGAATAAAAATATTTTGGTTTTGTTTTAAAATGTCATCAAAATCAGCTGATATTTTATTTTGTTGTTTATATTTACAAGTTGTTTATTTCTCTTTTCCATTCTTAGATCGTCATTAATTTTTTTGAATTCGCATTTGGCTTCGACTCACTCATCGACATTTTCTTGTGCTTATTCTGTTTTAATTTGTTCATCGGTCTTTATAGGTTTGCATTGAATCCCATTTCTCTCGTCAATTTCTTCGAAATCATTTTCAACAGCTTGTTCAGTGTTCATATTTTGTTTCAGTACGCTCATTTATCTTTTCAAATAGGCATTCTTGTTCAACTCTCTCATTAATTTGTTAGAATTCATATTCTACTTGAGCTTGTACAGCGTTTTTTTCATGCAAATATTCAATTTCAATTTGCTCATAGATTCTTTTAATTACACATATTTAATTTCTCAAATGCTCTATCTTCCCTTTTAGCTTGTTTTTAAAGAGTTATAATTCATTCATTGAGTATATTTTTATGCCTTTTCTGCATATTTTTTATTTATTTCATTTTTTGCCTTTTGCGTTTTGAAGCCCCTGATTCAAACTTTCTTTTCTGTAACATGGCTAAAAAATGTAAAAATAATTAATCGCATAAAAAAAATATTAGCTGAACTTTTGACGATTATTCCGTGTTGAAAAATTTCCTCCTTCAGCTAAGAAGAGAAAGTAATCAGTTTACTTTATCTTTTTGAGCAGTGCCAATGCCTAACGATTCGTATTGTAAATGATCCCTGTTTTTAACTTTCAAATGTGCCAACAAATATAAAGCCACGATTACAATATTTTCAAAAGTATGAAAATAGAAGCGAAAATTTATTAAAGAATTATATGCTTACCAATATTCACATTGGTCAAAGGTCAAACACAGAAATGAATTCGTTTCCACAACACAAATCAGAGTTAATATTTTTAAAACGTGAAATGCTAAATCGCTAACAGGATGTTTTGGAGAAACTAACCTCCTTGAGCAAAGCTCTTCTGACCAAGGTCTCCAACTAAAATGCGTTCTATGTCCTATTATACCAGGGATGCACTACCTTTTCAGAATGAGGGGACAAAATATGGAAAAAGGATCATGTCGAGGGCCAAAGCAGCTCGTGAATGTTAAAACGTTATAAACGTTAAAATAATGTTTTTTGTGGTAATTCGAATGAATTACAATTATTATTTTACTATTTTACTCATGGACACATTATGCGATAAATAAATGAATGAAACATCAACAGCCTAGATATGATTAAAATACTTTAAATAAAAAAAAGATAACTTCTAAAATAGTGGCAAACTTGAAATAGAATAACAGAGGGAAAACTTTTTGGTTACTATACAGAGAACATAATTTAAATTTTGAGGGAAAAAAATAATAATCAAAATTATTAAAAGTTAATGAGATGGTTGGGACTGAATATTTGGAACTATTGATTTTATGTTGGACTTAAGATTGTTTGTGGCAATGCGTATAACAGAAGAAAGGTTCTCTCTCATCTGCTATTCTATTTCTTATGTTTGATTTGTTTAAATCCATCAGTGAAAAAGTTTGCTCAAAAATGCAAGTGCTGCCAAAGAAAGTTGCACGTGCAGCTGCATTTTGCTTCAAGTAGGAAAATTCTTCGGCCAAGTCTTTATAAAATTCTAATATCTATTTTTCTTAGAACTGATTTTTGAAAAAATCAAAATTCTGTAAATCAATTAAAGCTAACTGCGTACTCTCCTCCGAGCTTCTCCTATACGAAAACTCTTACTCGCAGGTAACTATGAAGGGAACAAACTGAAAAGACGCGTAATAAAAAGTAAATAAACCTAATGAACAACTGTAAATTATTTATTCTGATATAGATTCGTTTTCGTATCAGGTTTACCCCCCTGTTTTTTTTTTGAAAAAGTTTCATTTAATTTTAAATCAATCTTATTTTACTAACAACGTTCGCGGGCCATAGGTTGTGCATCCCTGTATTATACAAATACGTTCATTGCCTTGAGAGTCATTCGTGTACGTCATAGGGCCCGAGTGTGCAGGAGGGTGTAATATGATATATAACTCTAGTTTCATACCAGACAAAAAATGTAAAATGTCTTCCACACCCAGGCTGACTTTTTACTCTCAGAATAGTTGGTTTTTCAAGGGTACTGATATTGCATGATTCTTTGATTGAGATATCTGAACTGGGAGTGGTAATAGTAGAGTGTAAAAACGAAGGGTTGATTAAAAAATATCATCTTTCTCAAAATTTAAATAATTACTATTTTATAACTAAATTTTGAGGCCCCCTTGATTTATGAGGCCCGAGGCGCGCGCCTCATGCGCCTGTTTGGAAATCCGCCTCTGGTTCAGCTGCTTGCAGATCACTTGCAGCCATTTATGGATTTCACGTATCCACACAACAATGGGATTTTTATGGATGACAATGCGCCATGTCACCGGACCAGAACTGTTCGCGATTGGTTTGAAGAACATTCCGGACAATTCCAGCGCATGATCTGGCCACCTAGATCGCCCGATATGAATCCCATTGAGCATTTATGGGACATCATCGAAAGGTCCGTTCGTGCCCAAACTTCTGCACCATCCACACTTTCACAATTATGGACGTCTATACAGACAGCATGGTCCAACATTCCTGCAGAGGACTTTCAACGACTTGTGGACTCCATGACACGTCGAGTTCTTGCACTTCGGTGGGCAAAAGGGGGACCGACACGATATTAACAGTCATCCCATGACTTTTGTCACTTCAGTGTATAAAAGTGGCTAGAAATATCAAAAATAGAAATGATGATGAACAAATGATCAAAATGTGCCAGATTAAAAAAGTAATAAATTGCCAATATTTATTGTTACAATATACTTTTGCATTCTTATTTTTATAAATAATAAAATGCATGCAGCTTTAGAAAAAAACCTTAGAACATTATATAAAATATAAAATAACAATACATCCTCTTTTTTTTTTAACAAAACTTGAGGTTTGAATATCTAACTATGAATCACATCATTCTTTCCTTTTCAGGAGCTGTTGTTAGTCGCGAATATGGAGTGCCTTGTGTTGTAGGAATGCAAGGAGCTACTAAAAAATTTCACACAGGTATTTCTCTTTTTAATCTTTTAAAATAAAACCTTTTAAAAATAAATAATGTTTCAGTAAACTCTACTTATACATAAATCTTATATTGAGTTGAGTACTAAAATATAATGTTTTAGATCAATTACTTGGATATTTATCAAGTGCATATAATAACAGAATAAAATAATTGTTAATTATTAAATAATATATAATTTTTAAAAAAAATGTATGAAGTATATACATTTTTACGCTATATTGAAGCAACTAATATTTTGTGGATTTTAAGTTAAAAATTCACAAAGCAGACATGAACGTTATAAATTGTACAATAAACTATTTTTAATGCAATGATTTATTGTGAAACGGGAATATAAATTTTTATTTTCTCTGTAATGATTGATGAAAATCGTTATGTATCTAAATGTGTAAATTTGAATTCTGAATTGCATAATCATGTCAAAATATGAAAAATATCAAAAGGAAAATTTTTTAAAACTAAAAATAGGATGATCCCATTATCTTATTTCATTAATCATCAGACCTATTCTGATGTCCCGTCTGTTTAAAATGTATCCAATTACTTTTTAAATACATATTGTCAGTTAACAACTAACGCAGCCGGAGCAAAAATTGTCAATCAATAGCGATGCCCAGCAACAACTGTGCGAAGTAAATAATAAACTGACTACCCTAACCCACCGAAAAAACTGGATTGACCGGACAACAGCAATAGCAACACTGACAGGAACTGTAGTTGAGTCCTAAGGGCCATCACTGGCCAAGGAAAAACTCTTCCTTAAGGAGGTACGCCCCATCATCGATGGAGGAGACAGAGGGTAAGGGTTAGCCTGGTTGGTAGGACCTTGGATTCATATCCCTTGGTCTGCGAGTTCGAACCCGTCAGATGAAGACTCTCCGTGTGTGTGTGGTGACTGGCGCACGTCAAATCTGTCGTGGTCACAAAATACTTCATGTCGAGAATAATACTGCTGGATTTACTGGTTCAGAGGTGATTGTTCTCTGTTAGAGATCTTAATTATAGTCTGCAGATGAGTGAATGAAATGCATAATTGAAATCCGCCTCGTAAAAAGTGTTGTGATATGTGTGTAGCTAAGTCGTACTCATGGATCTAGTCAGCGCTACTGAAAGACAAGAGACGCTCGATCGGCTGAAATCTTTGACAGTCCTGTCATTGGGCTTAAAAAGTACTATATAAGTCTTATAAGTTATTATACTATGAGTAATATATAATAACTTATAAATAGCAATAACAGCATCCTCCGCCTTTTCGTGTACACCCAAAGATGGCGAGAAAAACCATCACGGACGCTTCCCATTATCAATTACGTGGCGTCGCCAGTGGGACTGGTCTGAAATAAAGTCAGTCACTGGTGATTAATAAGAAGCTTAGGGTGAGAAATTAATTCAGAATAAACAAACAGATCGTGCTATCGAATTTTTGATGGTAAGTTGGATACTAAGCAGCATTGTATGAAATAATGGTAAATATTTGTCTCAAAAGCTTTTCTCTTTTTATTTGTAAAACACTATTCATTTCAAAAGTATCCATGCCCTATTTATCATCTATTGATACATTAAACAATAAACAGACTTCTTTCATTATTTCTATATTAAAAACATTGAAAAAAGTATGTATTATATTATATGGATAAAAAACGTTTTTTAAACTTAATTATGTGTTTCTGATATAGAAATCTTGCCACTAATTCTACTTTCTTGTTACTCAACAGGTGATTACGTGCTTCTGGATGGAAAGAAAGGAATTTTACAACGTTTACCACAGCCTGAAGAATAAAATCCTCCTACCTTATCGAAGACGAACACATCTATTAAATGCTAACTTAGAAACTTTAATTATTTGAATCCATAATATTGGTTAATTAATATTTTACTTTTATTAATGATTGTACCATAATCACCATGAAAGAAAATAGAAGAAAGAATTCGAAAACCGTAACAAATTGTTTTCATGAAGCAAAATGTAAACTAAGTGAATTAGAAGCATCTAAAATTAAACAAAATTTGATGAACAACACATATATTAATATTTTTCAAGTGGATCAAATTAGTTTATGGCTTTGTTTAAATATTTCAAATGAAATCAAAATTGTATCTATATATATTTCAGTCTGTAAATTTTTTTCCATAAATTATATTTGCAAAAAAGGAAGAATACAACCAGATTTCAATTACAATAATAACTTACTTTGAAAAGTGTAACAAAATTATTTGTAAAAACTGCTATACGAGAATAAAAATGTTTTGTTGTCACTTGTAGAATTTTTTTTATCATCTAGAATAAAATAAAGAATATTTTATTATAAGCTGGGAAAAGAGAGATCTACTAATATTAAAATAATTGCATTTGAACATTAAGTCAGATATGAAAAATGTTACCCTTCGCTATTCACAATGGACAGATATCACAGCGAGTTCATTCTTTCTCGAACAGCAATTCATTAAATTTTGTAATCCACAAAATTCACTTGCAATCCTACTTGCAATCACTTAGTCCGTGAATTCACTTGCAATCCTACGAAATGAAAATAAATTTTTGGAAACAAAAAGTCATTTTTTTCGCATTCAAAGATGACAGCCTTTTTTAATGGTTTGTGGAATTCCGTGAGCTTATCGGCAAATCTTGATTTCAACCAATGATTGCGTCCTACGAAGAGTCAAAAATTTATTAAAAAAAAATTTGGGTGTAAAAAAAGTAAAGAAAAAACTTTTTTTAAAAAAAGGGAAGCTTTGTTCCGTTTTTTAAAAAACAGATACAAATTGCCAAATTTTTATTTCTAAAAACTGCAATGTATTATACCAGATATGCATTACTATCTTTTCATTTCCCATAAATACTAACTACAAACATAGGTTTTATTCCAAATCTAAGAAAAAAAATTTTGATGACAGAGTAAATCTTAGATAAATAATTGGGTTCAATCACCACATCTACATTCAAGACTTTCATAACATTTAAAAATATAAAAGAATTTTGTCATTTTTCACCTTTTAGCGAAATGTATCATGTGAACGACCAATTAAAATATGTTATTGTGTTACAGAAATTATCCAATTGTTAGCTCAACAGTAACATCACGATATCTTTACAATATTGTCAGGCATTCAAAATGTTGTACAACACCACAGCGATATTGTGCACACTCTTGTTTTAATAATATATCGATACGTTTTACTGATTAATGGGAACTTTTCTTTTTGAAACTGTATGAAGAAAAAATTATGTTGTTGTTACTTATGGCACTTGCAATGGACAAGCCCCCACTGATTATTATCAGCATATTTTAAGCCCAAAGAAGCGCTTCTTGTTTCAAGTAGCGTCAACTAGGGTTAAGAGTTCGACTTTGCTACACACTCACCACATTTGCTTGCACAGCCCCTTTTTACAGGGTACACATTGACACATCTCACATATAGCACACTGAAGAACAACCATGCCCAAACCGGGACTCCCAGAACACGAGGAAGACACGCTACCTCTGTACCAGAAAGGCGGCAAGAAAATATATTATAAATAATAAAAAATTAATGTAAAGATTTATTCTTGGAAAAGGAATACTAATGAAATAAATACAATTTGATATGAAATCAAAAAAGAAAAAAAAATAACTACTTTTTAAAAAACCTTTAAAACAACACCATGTGGGTTTCTGTTAATTTTGCTGACTACCTTCTAGTTTTTTTTTTTAAATTTATTTCTTATGGCACTTGTCACTAGAAAGCCCGCTAACGAAGTCAGTTTAACGTCTCTTGTTTTGCAGCAGTGCCAACTAGGGCCAAAAGTACTTCTCAACTACTCAAGCATCATGCAATTTGCTTGCAAGTCCCTTTTTACAGAGAGGCTCTTTCACACACCTCACAGATAGAGTGCAGGGGAAGAACAACCATGCCCAATCAGGATTCGAATCGGGGTCATTCAGAGACGCGTTACCCCCCCCCCCCCATGCTAGGAAGCCGGCTCCCCTGCTTACTTTTCTGTTACAGTTACTTCTTTGCAACAAATGTTCACATATTACAATAACAAAAAAAGCAACGATAAGTAGATTTGAAAATTGGCTTATGATTTAAAATTATAATTTTAATAAGCTATTATAGAACTGATTCTCTGAATTAAGTACCTACAAATGAAAGGATTTGTTGTGAATTTTGGTTTTAATTATATGAAAATTTTTAATTGTGTCTTATTATGTCTCGCATCAAGTCGAATATACTTGTATTCACTCCAAGTCAGTATGGAAGATAATTATGGTAGACAAGATTTCAATTATAGCAAATTTCAAAGAATGGAATGTGTCAAAAAAGTAATGTTATTTGTTTATTCTATTTTATGTCAAACTTTTGAAATTTATCAGGAAAAATAAGAGATTTCTTTATTATTAATATTGTAAGCAACGTTTATTTAGAACGCAATTTTTTGACTAATAAAAATGAAGAAATAATTTTTGTGTGTTTTTTTTTCTTGCTGCCTTAAATTCTTTAATATGATTTTCACTAAGAGATTAGTGACGTTTTGATAAGCATCATAATAACTATCGAAATTTGAAGTATATAGATAGTTTAGATTAAGCATATAGATAATTGAGATTTGAGCATATAGATAATTTGAAGCATGTAGATAGTTTAGATTAAGCATATAAATAATTGAGATTTTTGCATATAGATAATTTGAAGCATATAGATAGTTTAGATTAAGCGTATAGATAATTCAGATTTGAGCATATAGATAATTTGAAGCATATAGATAGTTTAGATTAAGCATATAGATTATTTAGATTTGAGTATATAGATAATTTGAAGCATATAGATAGTTTAGATTAAGCATATAGAT
>JAOUZG010043359.1:1074845-1086315 GCA_026289955.1 Argiope argentata | reverse complement strand
ATATATATATATATATATATATATATATATATATATTTGTGTTAAAGAAATTTTGTAATTCATTTAATTTCTTAGTGACATAGAAATCATTGTCAATCTAAATTAAAATTTCATTAACTAGAATTTTTTAAAAAGTTGCCTTCATTTTTTAATAAAAAAATTAATAGTTTTGAAGGTGAAGCAGAAATTGAAGCCATTTAAATGTTGAATGTTCTAATTGATATGCTTTAGTGAATGTCCTTATATTAAATTTTAGAATTTTAAGTAATAAAACGTTTGATAAATTATCATAAATAATTTCTTTTCAAGAAAGTTGGGTTGCCATATCATTTTTAAGAAATAAGAAGATATTTTATTACATCGTATAAAACATTTCATTTTTAATTTAGCATATCCGATTTTATTTTTAAGTCGAAAATAATAGTCTTTACTAAGTTTGAGTTATAGCGACCATATTCACACTGTTAACATTTATAATAATTATTATTTATCATAATTAATAATTTTTATATTATATATTTATATAATAAAAATACTGCACAATAATTCTATCTTAAAACAGATGAAAATATGTATATATTTTTTATATAATCAACTGAGGCATTTATTTTCTACAATGATAAATAATATTCTGACGCATTTTTACATCAAAATAGTTAAAAAATATCTCTTTTGATCCTAGCTTTCATTATTTTTTTTCACGATTTTGTCATAAAAAAAGACAAGAAAATGCTGTATTAATCAAAGATCTTTACAGCGGAATAATTTTTTAATAACAGAATACTTTGTTTGTAGTAGGATTTTTTAATAAAGAAAAAAAACATTATTTATTTGAATAATTTTTTTAAAAAAAGAGTATTAATGTTGGAATAATAAAAGTAAAACCATTTTGATATACTTACTTGATAGTTTAAATAAACACTATTATTTTAATCAATTTCCACGAACAAATAATGAAAGATTAATTGACATTTGAAATTGTAAACTTATTCAGCTTCAGTTTTTTGGCAGCACCTTTTAGATATACTGCCAAAAATACAGACATCTATTAGAAATGATGTTTCACTTTAAAACATTTTAGAATTATAGACATTTCTCTTATGAAAACCCCAAAATAACTTTTAGATCTTAGAGGAAAAATAGATATGATTAACTCAACTAATTTATTCAGCAAAAACTTTTCCTAGTATTGTTACATCATTGAGAGTCAAAAAGTAAAGAAATGTGTAAGATACACCGCTTTAAAGTGTGTTGAAGTTTTCTTAAGAATTCTAAAATGCATAAAAATTACGTTTTTTATTTGTAGAAAGTATTAAATAATTTCTTTTTACACTTCAAATTTTGCTATATTTTTTTCTTAATCAAGTTCGAAAATATTGTGATTTCATTCCCAATATCTTTATTATTATTATTTATGTAATGTATTTATTTATTTGCAAGATATGTATTATTTATTTGTTTTTACGATTTGTTAAGTGGTATACGGATAAGTATTAGTCTAACACTCCCTAAATAAAAAGTAAGAATAAATTTTATTTTACTAAAATTTCTTGATGCAATTGTTGGTTCAGATCCTGAGTAATTATGTCAATAGTGATAAGTTATTAGTGAAGAGATAAGAGTTTAACTCATTCCGAATTTTTCCCAAATCAATAATAGTTACAAATAACCTAGATTAGAAATATGCATTGAATTATGTCTTTACTGACAATTATTATTATTGTCTGAATTACACCATCTTCTTAAAAATCAAAAACATTTACAGTCAATTAAAATGTATTAACTATGTTTTAAAAAGTGTTTAACATACGGGTAAACGAACGTTTTATCTCTATACTTGAGGATGTATTCTATATATTTTAAAGTCAGAAGTTAAATTTTTAACAAAATACGTTCAACTATACTTTTTTGTAGGAATACTAATACCATTTGATTTATAATATTTACACTGGTTTTGTTACTTTTTTATAGAGCTCATTTACTGGATCAAATGGGTCATAGTATATTTCGGGATATGCATTTATAACGCATTTCACCCCAAGAAAAGATTTGACCTCTATGACGTCAGAGCTGTAGGAGATGCGGTCAAGTTGGGGTACATTACACCGACGATAGAAAAGGAGTTGGAGTCACCGTTTCCAGAATCTCATCTACGAGAGGTTAATACATTTTTACTTTTTCATTCAGAAAGAGAAAATACTGTAAGTTCGAATCGAGATTATGTTATATATCTAGATTTTAGAATTTCTCTAGTTGGAAAATATCCCTATTGAAATTGTATATGCCTGTAGATACTCGAACCCTACTTGCAAATTCTGCGAACAAGAAACATTGCGCTTTCCTTGTTTAGTTTAATTCTTTTTGCGTCAGAATCACTCTTGTTGATTGAAATTATAAAAAAAAAAGAGTCGCATATTACTGATCGTTTTGAAATTATGATGTATCTGATAGATTTAACATAAATTATTTGCTAAATTATTTTTCAATTATTATAAGTTAATTAACCAAGTTTCTCATCATAGTTTAGGGAAAAGAGTGTGCAATTTGGTTCAGATTTAAAAACTTCTTAATTTTCACCTTTCATGATTTTAAATAATATATAAATTGTTGAGAGAAAAACAGTTTCGTGTGTCATAATTATTATTGAACGTATTATAATTAACTGTCTAAACAAATTATCATTAAAAAGAGCACATATAGTATTACCTAAACATTCAACTATCTCTGATATGACATTTTTAGCTAACCTAGATAATTTTATGGGTAATCGAATTAACTGGAAAAATACAGAATTCGGCATGAAAGAACTTTGAGTAATTTTCATTTATTTCAGGAACAGACACATACAATTAAAATATTCGAATACGATAAAAACTTTTTCGCCAAAAATGTCATTAAAAATTTTTTTTTATTGTATAGACCAGTCTTTGAGCTGTCAAAAACAGATTTACTTTTATCTATACTTTAATTAGAAGTTACGCTATTAATATTTTCGTAATGATCGGTAAACAGGAAGTGGGCATTAACCGTAAGTACTGATTTAAAGGCCTCAAAACATGTTAACAATTTATATAAACACAAATTTAGTTATAAATGTGGAACATTTTTGCCACTGCAAAATGCAAAATACCATTGAGAGTTTCAAAGGTATTTTGTAGAAATTTGTACCTAAAGATGTTTTTGTTAAGATCTGAATCCTCAGATTAGGGACATTTATGTCTGTAATTCCTTTTAATGAAGGTTTTATAAGATTACTGAATATCCTTAAGATTAATGTAGTGTATCGTAATGCAAATGCAGTCATAGCATTTGCTGAACTCGACAAAGATAGAATAATTAAATCTAGGCGGCGTTATTCACTGCAAATGCAAAAATTGCCAGAAAAAAAAATAGATGATTAAAAAAAGAAAATTATTAAAAGCTCAAGAGGAAGAAGTTATAATCTATAAAGTGGTAGATTTTAAGTATATACAGACATTATTTATTATTAAAACATGTTTTTGTATACTTTAAATGCAGTTTTCTCAAAATGGATTTTTACTTCTTTTTTGCTCACTTCATATCAAATAGCTCAAAATATAATTATCTTATTAATAGGAAATTTAGTGTATTTTGTCCTTAAACTATTTTTTAAAGAATTCACTAAAAGAATTTAGATTGAGTGATTTTTTTTTATTTACAATCTATTGATTGAATTTTAACATAAATTCATTAAACTTTTCATGATAAAAATTTGATGTTTCTAAAATGTTTATTTGTTATTATAACCATAGATTGTAGTTCATTCCCTAGAGAAAACTATGTATTTTATTTTGGTATGAGTTTTGTTAGAATAAGAGTAATAGTTTTTGGTGTGACCGATTTTAAGATTTTAAAGTATTTTCTTAAATTTTCTCAATTAACTGTCCATTTTTAAAATTTTTAATATTTATTTCAAATATTGACATCCTAATACTAATTTTAAATATTATCAAACCTAGAATTAATTTTAAATTATGCCTACAAAATGTTTTTTTAAAGTGTTCCGAACTGGTTCGAATAACTTCATTTAAACGTAGACTTTATTTAAACGTAAGAATTTTTTACATGTAAAGTTTACTGGTTTACAATAAATAAATGAATGATTTATTATTTGTAATCAATAAATCATTCATTTATTTATTGTATTCAAGCACTTTTTTTTATTGGTAATTGAATATTTTTAGTAAAAATTTGACTGATTACGCCAATAGGTAATTCGCCTCCCCCCTGATTCGATTGTTGCAGAAGGAGGTATTGTGATCAAAACTGATAGTAAACATTACTCTCATTGACTCCATATTATGTCATGAATAGAAATAAACTAGCTGTCATTTGAATTTTCATCCCTTGTAGATGAGATGACATTGACGTTTGTCACGAAACGGTGATGTTTTATGAATTCCTGAACCCTTCTATTAACTTATTTTATTATCGTCTGGAAAGTGTTAATAATTTAGGTATTATTTTTTGATATTTTTAATTAAACACAATTTTATATGTTCTTGTAGGCATCGGATGAAGTGATAATATATGGAACTAACTCGAAATCAGAATGTTTGTTTGTACGATTATCAAGAGGCTCCGAGCAAGTGGCCGATTTGTGGATATATTTGAAATTGGCTAATGGGAAAACATATTCCCTGGCTGAAACATCTGGATTTCAGCTGCCGTTCGATGGTAAATGCCAGAGTTTCTCCTGCGGTCAGCTGCAAATGCATTATCTGATCCCCATGAGAAAGTGGAGGATATTCTTTTGTGGAATGTTGAAGTAAGTTACATGATTAATTTTTTCCTATTGATTTTCTTACTAATAATGAATTTTACCTGCTTTTTTTAAGTAATTTAATTTAATGCATTATATTTATTTATTGCAGACAAAACTGTGGAGATAAGAAAGTTGCTGGTTCGTTTTTTGTCAAATTTTCTTTCTTGTAAGTAAATAATTAAAATTTTATTAAAAAATTTTGTATATTGTTCAAAATCATGCTTTTCTCTTGAAATTTCTTTATGCTAATATTCAATGATGCAATTGGACGTAATTTCTCTTAATAAATGAATAATTCTATCAAAAGTTGAAATTTAAACATGATAAATATTTTGGAAAAGTAACTAAAATTAACCAGTCAGTTACAAAAAGAGACCAGGAGAGGGCTAGTTTTAAAATATGATTTGAATTATTAAAATTTTATGGCTGAATCAGTATTATCAAAAATTCAAAATTCCGCCAAATCCGTAGTTAAAAAAAGGTTTTTAATAACTCTACGAAGAAAATATAGTAAGAGGCAATTGCATAAATGGATGTATGACGGATAACAGTTATAATAGAAAAAAAAGTATGGATTCAAAATGCATTTTACAAATTTTCAATTTCTTTGAAAGATTCAAATTTGTCAGGTAATTCTGAATTTGTATGAATTCTGTCAAATTCAGAAAAGGTTTGCACTTTGGCTCCTCTTAGGAGTTTTAAGTGTCAATGTTTTAGTCATCACAAACTCTCAGGAAATTGGATTCTATTTTGCTGTCCCCATCAAGAAAACAAACAAACAAACGTTAAAGTTTAAAGAGAAGGGGGGGGGGCATATAAAATGAATATTCGTTGAAATGTAAAATAGAACATGTTTGAGGTTGCTTGCCTCAGGTTGGTACATGTTTGAAGTTGAGAACTCATCAGAATATAAAAAAAGTTCTTTTATATAAATCAATAAACGAGTGCCATATATTCAAACTACATGGATTTTTAAATTTCTTGCATGATACTTAAGCAAATAATTCTTAATAAAACTGTCTTAAAACCATTGCAATCCAGACAATTGCCTCTTGCAAAGTTAAAAAAAATTACAATGAAAATCTTAACATGAGAATATCCGTAAAGACCAATGCTTCCATTCTCTACATAAAAAAAGATGCATTTTAAGCACTTTTCTAATAAATAAATAACAGAATTAAATAATTTTTGTTTGCATTGTCGAATTGTTGTTTCATATGTAGCGATTGAAGGTCGCGACTTAACTGCCAGTAGTTGAGTAACATGACCATAATAGAAAAGTTGACCAGTATCATAGATGTTATCTGGCTTATAAGGCTAGCGCTACAGTACTTCCTCACCATTGAGTCAGCGAAGAAGCGAACGATTTTGTATTGCGTCAAGCGTTATGGCGAGTTGCTGCTTACTCGTCTAGTGAGTCTGACGATTTTTGTTTGTTTGCTTGCTACGTCAAGTGAGTGACGACTTTGCTGCGGGTAGATGGCACCACGACTGTTGCAGGAGGTTGCGTTGCCAAGGTCACCAAAGTACCGATTGAAGGTCGCGATACGAGCCTGTGACGCTAGGGCCAGTAGCTGAGTAATATGACAATAATACAAAAGTCGACTTCAGTAACGTAGATGTTGTTTGACTTATAAGCCTAGCGCTTCACAAATATTGCTCTCATCAATTGATCAAGATTTTATTTTTCTCTGCCCTGTCCAAAATATTGGATTCAAAATGGGAAGTTCATGTGACTAAACTAAATTAATATAATTCACTAATTATATTTCCAACAGCTTTACATTTACAATTCAGTATTTGTTTCGCAATATATGAAATTAGTATATAAACAACTTTGCAATGAATATGTTAGTTTATATATTTTTTTACGAAATTATTTAAATTTATTGGATTATTTTTAGATTGATATATATTATTTAGATTATACTATATACTTTTTCTTTTGTATAAATGATATGTCCCAAATTTTAAGAAATGCAATATTTGTAAACGCTTCATTCACTTTATGATATATGTGTAAATACCATTTGTTGCTATTGCCTATGTTAAATTGTGTTGCCATTAAGCAAAAGGAAACCAATCATACTTTCAGGTCACTGTTTCAAAAATTTATAAATAACCCTCATTTATAAGTGATGATTTTTATTGCTTGTTATGAGTGTGTTTAAAAGTAATACTCCATATTAAAATGTTTCATTTGAAGTTTCTAAATGAGTTTAATTAAACACTTTATTAATTATTATATATTATTTTGTTACACGTTAATGCTCTTGAGTTAATAAAATATATTTTCAATCTACTGAGGGATTGCCTGCGAAATAAAATGAATTAATTATCTTATGGACCCAAACAAAAATGTTTCCATCTATTAACTTTGTTTGAAATGATTCATTTTCTTTCTTTACCTCTTTTGTTTTGTCCATGTTTTTCTGAACCTTTAGTTCTGTGTTTATCATTTATAAATATTGTTTTGCTTAGTGCCGAAGTGTCTAAGCAATTAAAATATTATTAAACATTTATTATATTTTACTATTTAATTTTATTTATTCATTTCTTATTACTTGTTTTTACTTTTTCTACTTTCGGACAACTAAGGAATATGTCAAAGAGTATTTATTATGCAAGGTGCTTTTTTTAGCTTGAATTCCGAAAGTTACTATCTTGAAGTTGGTATCTGTAAGTATAGTAAAGCAGATATGCAACATCGAATGGCATATAGTATTTGTAGCGTTTGCCTTATAAGCCAGATAACATCGACGATACCGAAGTCGACTTTTGTATTATGGTCATATTACTCGGCTACAGGCACTAGCGTCGCAGGTACTTCATTCGGTACATTGGTGACCTTGACAACGCAACATTCCGCAACAGTCGTGGCTCCATCTACCCGCAGCAAAATCATCAGACTCACTTGACGTAAGCAAAACAAACAAAAAAAATTGTCAGACTCACTTGGCATAAGCAAAACAAACAAAAATCGCTAGACTCACTTGACGAGCAACTCGCCATAACGCTTGGCGCAATACAAAATCGTTCACTTCTTCGCCGACTCACTGGTGGGAGAGTACTATAACGTTAGTCTTATAAGCCAGATAACATCTATGATACCGAAGTCGACTTCTCTATTATGGTCATGTTACTTGTTATGGTAGTTTTGGTATGGTAGGCACTGGCGTCGCAGGCTCGTATCGCGACCTTCATTAGGTACATATATCTTGCTTTTACCCCTTGAGGATGTAGTTCAAAGCTGTGTTATGCTCATAAATATCGTGTTTTCTATGGTGGCCAGTGGCCAGGTGGTAAGGTCTCAATTTGCGAGCCGCAAGGTTTCAATGTCGATACCTGATTCCACCGAAGAACCGTCGTGTTAGGGGGTCAGTTGCACATTAAATCTGTCATGGACAAACGTCCTCCCTCTGGTGTGGTGTGGAGATACGGTGCCAGTTCAGGTGTCGTCCTCGTCATCTGACCGTGTCTCAAAATTAAAGGATCAGTCCCAAAATAGCCCTAGTGTTGCTTCACAACGGGGCTTAATATATTGCCAGCTTTCTGGCACAGAGATAGCACGTCTTCCTCGTGTTCTGGGAGTCCCTGTTCGGACATGGTTGTTCTGTGCGCTATCTGTGAGATGTGTGAAAAGGGGCTGTGCAAGCAAATGTGGAGAGTGTGTAGGCTTCTTTCGGCTTAAATCTACTGTTGTATCAGCAGGGGGCTTGTCCATGGCAAGTGCCATTAGTAACAACAACAACTTAATAAGCTAAATATCGTGTTATTCAAATAGTTGAAGTTACCAAAAAGCCGAGGAAAGCGTGGGATAATATGATATCACAAGTTTTAGAAAAATTTTGTCAGGATTTATGCATATGGTAATAACAAATAATTTCATCCTATTTTTTAATTTGTTTATTTAATTTGTATTCTATTTAAGGACATTTTTTCTTAGGTGGAAGGCTGCTTCACATGTATATGATTGTACATTCGATACAAATCCCAGAGAATTTGCAACTGCTATTACGAAATCAGAGTGGAAAGTGCCTTTTGTACCTCCTATTAAAAGGTAACATAAAAGAGCTCTGAGAGGTTCCATGCAATTTTTATGCAATTGAGACCTGAATCGAGCATAGTAAGGATTAAAAACATTAATTTTAGAAGTTCATATTAATTAGATATTAAAAATTAGAGCGAAATACCATCACATTTTATAAATCATCATGTAACAAAGTTTTCTAGGTCTTTCATTTTAATGATTCTTAGTCATTTTCCTTATATATTGTTACAAGCGGGCGAGCGGCACGAAAACTCGCCAAAGTTGGCCACGTTTGGCGAGGAGCCTCGCGCCAGCTTGATTGGTTTGGCGAAAGGAATAGTCTAGTAGCCGCTAGATTGTTCGCGTTGTTTTGAGAATTTTCACGAGATTCAGGTGCACGCGCTTCTCGGCTATATAAGGACGAATAGCCGGAGCGAGTTAGTGAGTTGCTATAGTGATTTGATCGAGTTAGTTGAGAGTTTGCTCTGAAATAAAAAGCGTCTCGCTGAACTAAAGGATTTTTGAGCTGTGTTTGCGTTTGCTGTTAACGCTGTGTTATTGAGCTCTCTGTGATTAACTGTTGCTGTGATATACGATAGCTGTTTTGTAGTCTGTTTTTATCGTGCGTAAGACTTTAATTTACGCTGTAATTGACTGTTGACTGCTGAATTGTACTTATCTAAAATTTTTACTTTATCAATTATCCTGTAAATAACTGTAAATAGCTGTAAATAAATTTGTTTGTGCTGTCCTCAACTAAAGTCCATTCAATCCGAACCCGCTACGCTAAAAACGTAACAATATCAATTATTTTGTACACATACTTTTGAATCTAGTTTTGAATGCTAATTATATTATTATTAGTGTTAAAATGAAGTTCATATCGGCATGTCCGCATTTTTATTGACCATGCGTTGTTACATGTTCTCCATGCAAAATCGGAAATTTAAATAAACTAGATCCGAAATGGAAGTACAAAATTAACTGATCCAGTTGGATATTTTAGAAAGATTTTCCTCTGTGATTTTCGACTTTTACTTCTTTTTTTCCCCTCTCTCATCAGTTGGTACGCTCAATTTAAAATAATTCAATTATGTCTTTTGTGCCAGAAATAACTGATTCAATCTGAAGAAACTTTTAAAGGAAATTAGCATTACTAATGTTCGAAATATTCGGCAAAATATCATATTTCCTATGAAATATCTACTTTTTTCGAAGGTTTTAATTCATTTCTATTGAACGTTTTCAATTCAGTTCTATAATTCTTTTACATTTGGTCATATCATATGGGGGAGGGAAACTCAGAAATGTGATGTGAAACTTCAATTATGTTGGTTAGTTAATATTACCCGGTTTGGTACAGAAATGGTGAGGGTCAACTACTTCCTCTCTATGATGAGAGATGCATCCTACGGGAAGGGTTGTGCCATGGCCTGTGGTGGACCATATTCAACCATAGTTCCTTCAGTGTTGCTGTTGAGGCAGTCGGGTCAAATAGATTTACCCTTTCATCCTTCCTCTCACCCCTATTTTGAGGAATTCGTCAAGCTCAGAGGGTTTTAGAATCAGTAGGGAAACAATAATTATAGCTGTTCTCTCTTAATAGTTATAGGAATTCATTAAAATATAAATAAGCAAAAAATATTTCTCATATAATAGGGTTTTAAAAATTAAACAATTTTAGCATTATTATTTTGATAATGATATACTAGCTACCTGCTATATTTTGATAATGATAATATACCTGCTCTTAACAATAAACTCAAAAGAAGATTAGTGCAAGGTCTCGTTGAATTTTTCTATGGAATAAGTAACTAAACATTTGAGGTTTCTATTTCACACGATAGCAGAGAATCTTAATTTGTTTATTAAATTTTAATTTGTCAAATTAATTTATAAATCATAATATTTTTTTTCTATATGTGATTTAAAATATATTTTCTGAGATAGTTCCCAAGTATAAAAATGTTTTTTAAAATATTACTAGAAATATTATTAAATAATAACGGTTTTCCTTCTTTATATCAGGGTAGCAGATACTCTTAATTTTTACGCTGAATCTGGAATTGTAGCAGGAACAGTTTCGATAGAAGGGGATTCTGAATATGAAATGTATCTATTCGGTGAAAAAATGAGAAATCTTGGTGAGTGATAAACTTTTTTGGTTTCAGAATAAATTTAAATCTTGCTTAATTTATATTTCTCTAAAAAATACTCATTTTCTTTGCAGGTAAAAATACAGATTTGGTCGGATTCAAATTCACAAATCTTTTAGGATACACGCATGTGGTAGGGATTCATTAAAATAGGCATTTTATTTTTATTTGGTATTGTTAATTGGATGGATATATAAATATAGGTAATATTTGTTTGTTTTTTAATTATTTAGGATGGATTCAGCTTTCACTTAGCAAACCTGACCTTACCTCATGCATTTAAAAAGTAAGTGTTTTATTTTGTAATTTAAAATTTTGAAATTTGATTTCTCATGTAGAGGTACAGTATTGATTTGTGGTCCAAGTGCGCTGATTAGAGACACCATACAAGCAGAGATCCACTATGTACGCGAATTTTGTACCAGGTTAATCTATGGGGGCAAACGGTTTGACAACTGGATATTGGCTTAAATATCATCTTAATCTGCGCTGATTAGA
>JAOUZG010043359.1:1052900-1074835 GCA_026289955.1 Argiope argentata | reverse complement strand
ATTGGCTTAAATATCATCTTAATCTGCGCTGATTAGAGACCCCATATTAGCACTGATCCACTATACGTGAATTTTGTGCCAGGATAATCTATGGTGGTAAAAAGTTCCACAAATGGATATTGGCTTAAATATCACAATCTGCGCTGATTAGAGACCCCATATCAGCACTGATCCACTATACGTGAATTTTGTACCAGGATAATCTATGGGAGTAAAAAGTTCCACAATTGGATATTGGCTTAAATATCATCTTGATTTGCGTCATTTTAAAATTATGTAGTGCGTCTCAAAATAATTTAAACAATTTTAATATTTTTTAAAATAAACATTCAACTAGTTGAACCTATAATTTTATTTAACCTCTAATTCCATTTAGTTTGCAAGTGGTTTAAAACTATTATATCCTTAACCAAATAAATGTGAATGTTTTTGATTATTTGTTTCATGTAACTAATTAACTAATTGGATTTAATACATATTTCTCCAATCGAAATAAAACATATTAAAATAAATTATTGGCTCGGATATCATTCTTTTTGCTTGTTATTTAAATAATTTTGATTGATTTTAATTGTTTTTTGAAGTAATTAACTGAACCTATTGTAAAAAAAAATAGTTTGAGATTGAAATGTTTTAAGAGTGATGTTGTTACTTTGTTGATGGTTCTCATCCCCGTGACCAGGAGAGCTAGGTTAGGTTTATGAGCTCATTTACCCTGAGAAAGTCCAGTAACAAAAGGGGATCAGGAACCGGGTTCTGCCTGATAAGCCCCAGACAAAAAAATATGACCAGGAGAGGCCTGTGCAGAAGAACATTTAGTGCAGAGTTCGAACTGTTTGGCACCTTCGACAAAAGTCATTGATAATAGAGGGCCACTAAGAAAGCGGGTAAGAGCAGTTTGATCTCGTCTACTACCGCCCCGAAGCAGAGAGCCACCAGGGCGCTTACTCTGATACTGTAGCGTTACCCTTATAAGCCAGATAACATCTACGATACTGAAGTCGACTTTTGTATAATGGTTATGCTACTCGTCTACTGGCCCTAGCGTCGAGGGTTCGTATCGAGACCTTCCATCGGTACAATGGTGACCTTGACAACGCAAGTTTCCGCAACAGTCGTGGCGCCATCTACCCGCAACAAAATCATCAGACTCCCTTGACAAAGCAAGCAAGCAAACAAAAAATCGTCAGACTCACTTGACGAGCAAGCAGAACTCACTATAATGCTTGGCGCAATACAAAATCGTTCACTTCTTCGCCGACTCATTGGAGGGGGGAGTATTGTAGCGTTAGCTTTATAAGCCAGGTAACATCTACGGTACCGAAGTTGACTTTTATATTATGATCATATTATTCGGCTACTGGCCCTAGCGTCGAGGGTTCGTATCGCGATCTTCAATCGCTACAACACCATGGTTGCACCAGCATGACCATCCAAATTGCCTTATTTGTAACCTTGTGTTTGAAAAAAAACCCCTCCATGTATGAATTATTTATGGATGGGGGCAAAGGGCAACTTCTGTGGTTAGGGAGCTGGAGCTGCGGCAGTAGGAATCTGACTTAGCTCCGATGCCTACATACCTTAGCTGAGCATAGTGGAGTGGCCTTCACCCCTTGGGTGACAAAACCAGGAGTATACACTCCTGACAGACTTCACCCACACCGTCCAGGTACACCTCCCGAACCGGCTATAGGAGCACACTTTGAGAGGGGGGTTCTTATTTTAATTGTTATCTTCAATTATTTTTTATTTAATAGAGGATACCTCACTCTATAATTTTACATTACTTTACAATTTTCATTGAACTATATCAAAGAATTTTAGTCTCTTGATATACGAATTTCGTTAGCCATCTCATAAAATAATGCATCACGTTTAAAATGATATTTTTACTTCAACATCTGAACAATTGATAAAAGAAGATCTGAGATGGCGGAGTCGATTCGAATGAATTCTGCCTCTTGATTTTTCATATTTTGCAAAAATTTTCAGGTTATAAAGGTCACATCGTATATTGTGAATGTGAAATCCATGATATTAGATATTCTTCTGATTCTTAGACTTTTTCTTTGTTAAATGTTTGAATTCAAGCGAATTAAAAATCAAAATTAATGATCTTAACGAAAAAAACAAAACAAATTATAATACTTTATCAAAACGTACAAAGGATGTACAATGAAAACGTATTTACTAGATATTGGAACAAGTGGAACATTTTAAAAAGTTATTTTTTTTTCTTTCGAGAATTTTGTTTTTTGATGCTTGAATACATCAATAATGTGAAGAAATTAAATTGAAGATTGTGGAGACAACCTTGAATATGATTCCATCAGGGAGCATCTAGAAAATAAGCAGAGAAGCTTCCAGTATGGTGGTTGTTTCTCGCCACCCTGGAAGACACACAAATAGATGAGAGATCTGCCTCCCCCCATTGATCGGGACATACTTCCTTTGGGAAAGGTTGTACTGTGGCCGATGATGATCCTTAGGGCTCAACCACTATTCCATGAATATTGCTGTTGCGATGGTCAGCGCAGTCAGTTTTCTTTATATGTATGCTTTTGGGTAAGCCAGAGAGTCAATGATATGACAACCCTAACTGGGCCACCAAAAATAAATGACAATTTTTATGAAATACTATATTTCTCTTAGATTTAAAGAAAAAACTCGTAAAAAACCCGATTTGTAACATACTATTATTTTATGAAGCTATAACTTTTTATTTTTATTTTTACAATACGAAAATAAAAATATGGTGCGTATCTGGATTTAAATTTTCTGATTTTATTATCTTTCATGTCCTGATAGTTTATCAGTTGGATATACTGTCGACGGGGATGCTAATATGAGTACAGTTAAGGAACTGGATATGACTATTGAACCCTTCAGTGATGAAACATTCCCAAGTACCTTTAAAGCGAAGTTTAAAGCAGGTAAGCGAAGATTTCTTTTCTTTCATTCTCAATACAACGGAATTTGAATGTTTTAAACTGAAATGGTTAATGATGACAGAATCGACAAAATATGGATTCGAATCTGAATCCTTTTAAATAGCCTGACTTTAGTCTTGCCATCTATCTATAATTTTCTAAACCTGTGGAACTACGATTATTTGCATAGAGAGCCAAAACTGAAAATCTGCAATCTGCATTGACTCTTCAAAATTCGAGGCCTTTCAAATGACATTTCCTTTACAAAACATAATTTTTTCGGCCTAAAGCTACAAGACATTGACTCCAAGCCGAAGGACAATTCTTCGCTGTTTTGCGGAGTAAAAAATCTGTCATTTCTCTACTTTGATAAATTTGTTTGTGGTTTTTGAATAAAAGCTTCAATTTTCTTTCAGCATCTGTATATTAATTTCAGTTTTTTTGTTTTATCATTCATTGTTAAAAAAACTCCAAAGGGAAATATTTCTTTAAAAAATAACAAATAAAATCTTTCTATTTTCTGGTGTTTTTAACATAAAATAGAAAACACTTTGGAAAAAAAAACTACCCAGGCAATCTATTTAGTGAATGCCTTCTCGATTCCTTCCGCCTAAAGGTACATGAGAATGAGTTGTGAAAAAGTTGCTAGCCGGCAGAGATGATATAGACATCCTACGGCCTTTAATACAGTAGCAAATTTTCACGGGGATTTTGTACCAGAGAAAACAGGCACTTGAAAACAAGACCTTCAATTCGAAATCTGACCTCTTGATGTTTTTTCACCAAGATTTTAAAAATATTACACCACTACTATCATTTTTGTAACATCTTAAAATGGAAAAAAATATCTTTCAAAGGCTAACAATTTTTGTAGTAGATTTTTTTTTTATCATGTGAGAACATGATTTTGTTTTGGTTAGGAAGTTTTGATGTCTCCAAAATTTACGGGGAAAAATATTTTTATCTTCTTTCGCCAGTATTGCTTTATTATTACGTATGCTTCTTCACAACAGATGCGTTTTTAAAAGGTTGACGTAGAACTATGACATCATGGCTGTTATTTCATCTCAAAATCGGGCAAGCTTCAAATCTTTGTTTGCCGACTAGAAAAATTAAAAATGAAAGCTTAAAAATATTATCATTATATAAATATCTACCTATATATATATTATAGAGGGATAGAGACCAATAGAGAAGTCTCTTGATTGTTTCAGACCGGTTTAAACTAGTTAATGACTTAAATTAATCAAGGCAAGTAAAGACTTAATAATATTCTCACATGATAACTTGAATTTTTGCGATAGTAGATTTCATTTTGTTTAAAATTTCTTTGAATGCATATTTTAAAACTAATAGTTGATGTGGAACTTAAATAATTTTCATTATTGCTTTTAGTATTTTTTTTCTTGATTGCTGGTGATGATTGTCATTGCTGGTGATGATTTGTCATTGCTGGTGATGATGATTTATTGTATTTTTTACATTTTCGGTAGATTTCAGTTGTAGGAAATACTTCAAATAAAATTTTAAGTATTATTATACTTACAATAAATGTTTACTTCGCAACTAATCAACGATGATAGCAATTTTATGTTTGTTCATTTTTAATACTGCTGCTATTTCCTATAAAATAGTTGTAAATATAAAAATTGAAACTTTAGAAGCTTAATATAGTTAACAGAATAAAAATAAAATTGCGGATTTCAGTTTTTAGTTTAGTTGTATTAGTGTCTCGTTGTAAAGCAACACTAGATCTATTTTGGGATGGACTTCGTATTTTTTTCGCGGTCAGATGAGAAGGACGATACCTGAGCTGAAACTTCCTTCCTTCCCTTCTCTACACACAATCACACAAAATTGCTGATAAAATCTTCTAAAGCTAAGTTAACAAAATACTTAAAATAAATATTAATCCCAACGAACCAGTAAGTCGCCTAAAATGACTAGCTCTAAAAATGTTTAATAATGAGTGTCTTTCTCATCTGAGCATTCTTTTTCAATTCTTTAGGAGCACAATATGAGCTAACAGGAAAAGTAACTCAATCTATCACGTTCAACAGTCAACAAGGATGGAATGGAAGCCTTAAATTATCATTCGTCAAATACAAACTCGGTGATAAAAATGGAAATGGGTTACTTTTATCCAGGTAAGTGTTTATTTATTGCTGAAAAAATAGCTGCTTTATAGATTATACCTTAGAAACATCATTGTGTTTAATTTCCACATCTGTGTAAACAAGTATGGACTGAATTTACAATTCTGAATTTCATGTATATTCATTTGCTTTTATTCACGAAACACAATGTATTGGTGATTAAGTAAAATGGATGAGTTAGGCTGTAAATTTACTATTACTATTACTATTTTTCATTGTTTCTTGAAATTTTTCCTTTGGTTGCCTGTGTAATAGTTGACACGTTTTCTATAAAATAGGAAAAATTAGAATAATATAATGTGGTATACAGATTTGGGTCTGAATTGTAGATACGTATGAAATGTTAGTTCAAATTTGTCGAGGTATAAAATTTTTTGGCATTTGTCCTTGGCTCCTTGAGAAGTACCGTTAAAGCACCATTTGAGATACAATTTGGGGCTTAACATTTGTCGAAAAAATGACGAATGTCAAAGTTTGTCATTTATCAATTTGTCTGTTTGTATTTTATCACTTATGCGAAAGTGGTAAATCAAAAGTTCAATGGCTTAAATAAATAAATTTTAAATAATAATAAAAGAATAATAATAAATAATATTAAAAATTGTTGTTTCTAAATACGCTTGTCGTATACAAGCACGTTGACGTATTCAACGATTTTTAGCCGAAAGAGCGTTTCTTGTTTTTGACTAGCGTCATCTAAAGCTAAATGTACGTCTTAGTTACTCAAGCGTCACAAATCCTTTTTACGGGGTGAACTTCATTCACTCATCCACAGACCATAATTTAGACCTGAATGAGAAAATGATAACCCTGAACCCAATACCTCCCCCCCCAGTTTGTATTACTCTTGACATGAAGGACTTTGTGACCATTACAGAATTATACGTGCACCAGCAAACACCACACACCGTGAGTCTTCGGCTCACGGATCTCGAACGCCCAATCAAAGGGATGTAATCTAACGCCCTACCCACTAGGCTATACTATCCCATTAATAAAAAGTAAAAATAACAAAAAAATGTTTAGTTTTAGCATTAAAAATGACATATTTTTATTCATTTATGAACCAAATCTTTGGAATGGCTCATATCTGTTCTATCACCTTGTACTTTCGCATGCATGAAAATGAACTTAGACACAAAACGTCTTATATAAAGGAAATTTGGTGTATGGTATTTCTTATTTACTGGAGAGCATGTGTTACAAATAAAGACGCATTCTCATCAAAAAGAATTTGATATGAAAAATGAAGTTATAAGATTTGGCCTGATTCAGAGAGTATAATATATTTTTACAGATTACTGGTTTCTCTTTTAAATAAATCATATATTCTGTTAAATGAAATTGTTCTAATACAAATTGTGCTCATAAGTTTTAATAAATTATCAGAAATAATTTACAGTGATTAAGTTTAATTTTAATATTTATTTTAATAATTATTATTTGGCATTTTGTAGTATATAACTTATATAGTTAATTTTACTTGAATTTTAGTCACTTCTCATTTGATGTTAATTCACATTTTGTAAGTTTCGTTTGATGTAATGTATTTAATTTTTTTAGTCTCTTTTATTGATTATAAATGGAATTTTAATAATCATGTCAATTAGAAATATTAAAAAACTGAGCTATTTATTTCATCAATATAATTTGCCTCTCATATCTTCCGACACAAAGAATTTTTCACTCAAATTTCGCTTAATTTCTTTTACTGAAGCATAACATTTCTTTTCAATATTATCATTTAATATCTTATATGTAGATTCAAAACAACTATTGATGTTTTTATTATAAACTTCTGATCTGACCAAACTATTTTGTAAGGAATTGTTATCAATCCAAAAGCAATCATTAAGAAATTCACCTAATCAGATTTCCTGAATAAAAATAATAAAAGATATACACATATGTATTTAGAGAGCGCTGATGTTGCTACAACTAAAACACAAATCAACTTAAAGAATTAGAAAAAAAATATTAAATTTAATGTAAATGAAAGATTTGATAAATCCGGCCTGAAGGCTTTCTCAAAAGTTACCTTCAGGCAAGGATTCAAACCAGGAATACCACCGCAACACTGGCAAGAGTCAACCAGACTCCTGCCAGTGTTTCGGCGATTCTGTCAGCCAGCTTTATGGTTTATCCCGGGTGCCTTCGGACGGGTTAGAGAGCTTTTATGACTTATAGGGTTTGGCTGTTTTTCCTGTAAAACTGCGAAAAAATATAGGTCAAAAAGTGTCACACCATCCATAGTAAATTTCTGATAGAATACATTTCTGAATAATAACTAGGATACATCGCTTTTTGCATTTTAATTCGGCAAACGCGTTTTCTAAAAAATATTAGCTTATAGATAGTTTATTATATTTCTAATTGGGCACATTAATTAATCTGTTCTTTGAGATTAACATTCTTTTCATGAAAAAACTAAAGTCTGATGCTTCACCATAAAACAAATTTACCGTATTCTTTTTTGTTGTTTTTGTCTGGTTTTAATTCCTGGCTAGTAAATTACTGAAAAGATGCTCTGAATCAACTTGTGTACAACAATTATGTTTAATTAAGCCATTTTTCTCTTATTTCAGAGAAGTATTAAAGGAAACAGAAAGACCAAGTCAGCACAAACAAGTCATATCATTTCCGAAAAGTAAGCGATATTCCTTTTGTTAATAAACAATCAATTTGACAGGAAACGAATAATTTTAATAACATTAGCTTTCATTTAATATGATTTTAATACTTTTAAAACAGTTTATACATTCAAGCATATCATTTATTGATATTCTGTTTCGTTAAACTCTGAATTGTAAACAAAAATTGTATATTTTTGTTGAATTTCGATATTTATGTATTTTATCGTCAATCTTTATCGCCAAATTTGAAGGCGCCGCCAATGAGGTGCTAAACCGCCACTTTGTTGGTTTTGTAGGCGTGGACGGTTTATCACCAAATTTGAATCCGTCGCCAATGAGTTACTAAACCATTGGCGTCAGCGGTTTAATACGCAAGTACCTGAATTTCTATAAAACCTTCATGTATCCGATTCTCGATATATCGACGCATGTGTATTCTCATAGTCACATGTTTGTTTCAAACCTGTTTAAATTGGTTAATGAATCAAATTAATTAAGACAAACAATGCCTTGAAAATAATAATGTTCTCATACGATAACCTGAAATTTGAGGTAGAAAATTTCATTTTTTTATTTTTTTATTTTACTTCGAAATAATTTGGGCCTTGGATTTTCCAAGGTATTAAGAATAACTGATTGAAAATTATCCGGAAAAGGAAATTGGTACCGTTGAAAATGTATTGTAAGATTTTTATTTTAATCTAGAGTAAATTGTTTCGGAATTATTTCATTGGAGGTACTTTTGTGGGGAAAAAAAGGCAAACATTTTAAATCATTTTCGTAGCCTGCAACCGTTGCTGTTATCAAACTTCTATTTTATTATTTCGCAAGAGCTTAGTATTTCTAGTCCGGTAGAAAAAACTATACACTGAATTTAAAGCGGAAATTTAAAAAAAATAGTTGAATAATTCTAAATAATTCAAAAAATAATAATACATTCATTTAATTTGGATGCCTTTGAATTTTTATAAAAAATATACAATTGAAAAAATAGTGTGAATATTAAAATTTTGAATTTTAAGATAAATTAAAAAATGTCTTCCAGATTATTTCTTCTAGAGTTAGTATGGAAAATGGAAATTCTTTTTATTAATCTTTAATTAAAACATTTTCTTCCAGTGTATTTTTTCTAGAGTTATTATGGAAAAGAGAAATTATTTTTATTAATCCTTAATTTAAAAAAAAAACGGAGTATTTTTTCTAGAGTTACTATGGAAAAGGGAAATTCTTTTTATTAATCTTTAATTTATTAAAGGAATAATTGACATTTGAACTTTGAAAGTTGATTTCATTATTTTATTTGTTTTCATTAATAATTGTTCAAATTTTGATTAAAAATGGTTCATTAGTTCATATTGTTTAAGAGGGGGTACGGAACATACATGTATATATACATGCATATACACAGTGATTTTAATTTATATTAAAATATAAACACAATATAATGATTGTAATGTAATAAACAATTAATATTATATAAATACTTTAATATAATTATAATATGCTATTGAGTTCCAGAATTTAAAAATATTGAGGACATTTAATTTTGAAATTATATTATTTTACTTTTTAAAAATCTTAAAATGATTTTAAAAGAGGTTAATGAAATGAAAACAATATTCTATGCAACCTTAAAACACATTTTCATTCTTTTGGGTCAATTATTTTTCTTTGTAAATTTTTATTTTATGCATGGAACATGAGTATCAATGAAAATTATATCAGACTGAATTAATTCATAATTTTCAAATTTTCCTCATTACAAATGGGCAAAAAAGCAACATAAAAAATATTTTTTGGGCAAATTTATAAGAAATGGCAACATCAGAAATTAAATTGATTTAAAGAAATTTGTAAATATTTTTGAACCTATTTTTTTCTATTATTTTATATTGCGTGATAAATATTTAATTAAACTATTATAACTTTAATCAAATAAAGACCTGTTTCAAAAAGATAATTTCAAAATTTTGGCATTTATTATCAATTTTATTTATACTTGCGCCAAAAGAATATTTCAATCAACGTAATCCTATTTTAAGTTGTGCTTACTTTAATTTTTTTATCTTCTTTGTTTTACTCTCAGATATATCTTACACCGTAAAATTCACTGATGAAATTTCCCAGTTTGTAAATGTATCTGGAGGTAAGGGATCTTCCCTCGGAAGACTGACACAGCTGAGCCAGAAAGAAAAAACGGTATGTCAGCTGCAAATAATATCTGTGCTGATTGATTTATAAAGAATTTAAGTATTATTCTAATGTTGGTTTTCATTTCCAACATAGTTCATTGTACCGGAAGGAATTGTGGTGACAACATCTGCATATTGTAAATTCTTGACAAGAGAAATTCTTGATGCTGTCAAATATTTGGAAAATGTTGCTTAGTAAGATTCAGATACGTATTACACTTTCTGAAATATTCTTCAAATTTTAAAATAAATATATTGATTTAAAATATTTTTGTAGCGGAAATCAAGATGGTAATTTAAAAGAAGCTTGCAGTAGGTGAGATTTGCTTTATGTTTTAATATATTTATAAAGATAAGAGAATAAAAATTAAAATGAAATATGCTGTGCATATTTCAATGTATCATGTCAGAACATCATTTCTTGAACGGCCAAGCACCATGTGCTCGTGCGAGTTAAATTACATTTTTATTCATTTCAATTGTTTCGTTGAATGAGTTACTTTAGTATTGCAAACGATAAAAAAATCTTTGTCTTGTCATTATCGCTTAAAAAAATATCACATTTCCTTTTTATTTCTATTCATTTAATCACGTGCTCAAAATGACATTTTTTAAGGTTTTATTTGCAGTAGCCATTAATAATTTTTTTTAATCAGAGCTTTTGTAAATAGAATGGTAACGCGTTATTTTTTTGAGATGCTCGTGCAGATAATAAAATTTAATTTTTACCTAAGGATTTTTCTTGATGCCAAAAACCTCATTCCAAAAACCATCATGTTTGGATATAATAATATGTATTAAGAAATAATTATAACATAGATACAGTTATTATCATTAATCCTTTATATTTACTACTAATAATGATGACTGTCCGTGCATGTGTATAGACCAGATTGTATAGCTTATAACTTCCAAATACGGAACCTATACAACTTGAATGGTGGGGATAGTGTCACTTAGGTACTTCAGCGTGGTTCTCAATGACTCACAGGAAGTAAAGATAAAACCAATTATTAACTCAATGAGCGAAATACAGATGTAAGTTCCACACAACTCTGAACATCATGACAGGGAGATCTTCGGCTTTAATACCAGGAAGGAAAGTTCGGAGCACATATCTGGTAAACTAAAGAAAGGCCTTGAATCTTCTGGAACTCGAAATAAAAGATAATGTAAATTAAAGAATGAAATAATCATTTGCATAAATTTTAAATATTGTTGTCGTAGCGGGATTCAAATTCACGATCTCCTAATTATGAGTTCAATGCTATGACCAATCTGGTATAGAGAGTCGACTGTTTCTTTTCAATACGGCAATATGTACCTCAGAGTGTTTTCTCGAACTTTCAATTAGAATTTTAATTGCGACGAAACTGATTTCTAATGTTGTTTCACGATAACTTTTGAAAATATTATTTCAAAAGTTATCGTTAAATATTATTATTGTTGTTAAATTTTACACCATATCAAAATTAAAAAAAAACATTACTCATTGTAGAAATACTGATTAAAAGTAAAAATTTTCGGGAATTTTGGTAATATTTTTAGATATTGTTTTGCATAATTTTCGGGAACAGATTACATGCTCTTCTGAAATTCTTTATCGGTGTTTTCAATATTTCATTGAATGTTATATTGCATGATTTTTTCCCATGTTTCAAGCTAAGTATAAGCTAAGGTGACGAGTTGAATAACAGTGATGCTAAAATAAGTCAAAATTTTGAAAGATAGATGGTGCTGCCTTTGCAATTTAAAAACCATCTGATATTATGGGATTGGCTTGCCAGTTGGTTAACAGAAAGAAATAGTATAACTTCGAAAAGTGTTTAAAGGCTATTTCAGCAGAGATTTTCATATTGCAAATTAAAGGGCACTAGCTTCATAAGCCACATAACTTCTACGAAGTATACTTTTAGTATTGTATATTATTTGGTTACTGGCCCTAGAGTCACGACTTTGTACAGAGACCTTCATCCGCCTCATTGGTGACCTTGACAACTGTCGTGGCGCCATCTAACCGCAAGAAAAGTAATCAGACTCACTTGAAGCAGCAACATAGTCACACGCTCGCTATAATGCTGGGCGCCTTTTTGTCGACTCACTGGTGTGGGAGTACTGTGGCACTAGCATCATAAGCCAGGTAACTTCTACGATACTGAAGTTTACTTTTAGTGTTGTGGTTATGTTACCCGGCTACTGGCCCTAGCGTCACGGGTTCGTACCGTGATCTTAACCCACAACAAACTAAAAATTTGATAAATGTTTTTAATATAGTTCTTATATTGCACGTATGTAATGATCCGTATGCGAATGTAGTAATCGATTAGATGTATAAGTAAAATTTACTGTAAATTCATAAATTTTTAACAAAACTTCATTGTTTATATCTATAAAAAATAATGTGCATTGTTCATTTATTTTTACTTTCAATTCTGCTGAAGAAGGCTGTTCGTGTATTTGTCAGTACTTTTTTTAAAAAAAAACAAACTGTCATTTTGTTAAAAAAATCCCTAACATTTTATCAATTGCTTTTAATGATATTGCTCAGTTGCTTTTAATTATTTTATAGGGTTGCCAGCATTGTCGAGAACTCAATATTGCCTATTGTAATTTGCCAAAATATTACAGAAAATCTCAGAGATTTATTCGGAGACCATATTAATGAACGCAAATTTGCTGTCCGATCTTCTGCCACAGGTAAATAGACAAATATGATGGATCACAACATTTTTTCTCTTCCATTATTTGATATTTATGTTTTCAGATGAATTGCTAAGTGTTTAATCTATGTTTTCAAAATAATAATTTTTATCTAATTTGTTTTCTTGAGTTTAGGCGAAGACACAGCATCAATGTCTGCAGCAGGGCAAATGGATACTTTTCTTGGAGTGCAGGGATTTAATGAGGTAATTATGTCATTATGTAGGCTTAATTATGGAACATAATGAGGCAATTATGTGATTATCCATCATTGAGTTTTTGTACTTGTCATTTTTTTCTATATTTATATATAAATGTAATTCAACAAACAAGATTATTTCGAAATTCAAAACAGTTTTTAAAAAACAGCATTTAATAAACCTTTCACAAACTTTTAATCTTAGAAGTTTTTATAAATCAAAAGAATGATGGCTGCTCATTCAACACAAACATTTTATAGATAATTTAAATATAAAAAAATAATTCAGAGACTCTATGGTCATAGACATCTTTCATGAAAGACTGTATTTAAGGTTTTGCTTTTCCCTATCGGTGCATAAAAGCTAGTGTATAAAGAGAATTGATAAATCGTCACCAAGATCAGAATAAATTCATACGTTAGGACCAAAGGTTAAAATAAATGATTCGTATTAATACCTAAGAAGTTATTAAAATTAGCATCTAAATTATTTTTTAAAAAAAGTTTTTTTTGGGGGGGGCTTTTAGATCTGGGAGGCTAAAGCCCCCCCAAAAAAGAGTAATTAAATAACGTTATTATGAAATGAACAGAGAAAAATTAAGGCATGCACTATCATCTGCATGTTGATTAAAAATGGAAAAATCACTAAACAGTATAAGAATAAATTATTAAAAAATTTGGAGCAAAAAGGGTGTTTGGTATTTAGTAAAATAAAAAAAAAAATGAATGATTAAAATATATGCTAAATTTGCATTTATTTTCAATAAAAATGAAATTTCAATTTAAATGAAATATGGTATTTCTAAAAAGTGGTTTTTTTATTTAACTAAGTTGCACAAAAATAGTTTCTATGCAATAAGAAATTACTATAAAGTTATTAAAACGAAATATTTTTAATAAAGATATAATTAATAATTTCTTCCAAAATTTTAGTGTAACACTCCAGATCTAACGGTTTGTTATGTAGAGTGTTTTGAATGATTTTAGTATTATACCTGTTCATATAAAAACAATCGTGCATGCACATTATAATTTATGCATTATTCAAGTATGTTGACCGTTCTTCATATTAAACATTTTTGCATCATGCATGTATCACTTCCCACTATTAACAGATATTGGGTACTTACCTCTAAATTGACCATGTTAGATAATGGGTTAAAAACCAGACTTTTTTTAGAATTTTCCTTTTGAATTCGTTTATCAATAAAAATATAAGGAATTATAATAGAACAATTTTTGCATATAAGAGATGAATTTTACTCGTTGTGCTCCATCTGATATAATTTATATGCGCTTTTCTTTAATTTTTATGAAGTCTTCATTTAATTAGATTAAACAAACTGTATTGACATTTAATTGTGTAGGAATTATTGATTTCCGTTTTTTCTCTTTCTCTTAATTTGTCTGTAAAGAATTTAACATCAAATAACAGCTTAAAGCTACTTTTATTGAATATCTGTAACATTTTCATACATTTGATGTAAAGTAAAATAAAACGTATTAGGAAATTGTATTTATTGTCTTTGTAATGAAATTTTAACATTTAATGCTCTTCATTGTTTAGTATTATTAATTTAAACATGTATTTAGTTATGTTTTTTTTCTTTGTACGTGATAGATATTTACGGCTGTGAAAAAATGCTGGGCTTCTCAGTTCAGCCACATAGCTATAGAATACAAAAAGTAAGCAAAAAATTACTTCTTTTTATAGTAATAATTTAATATGTTTCAGCATTTAGACTGAAATTCTATACGTTAATTTTAATTTTTTTTAAAAAAAATTTGTTAATTACGTAATTTTGTTTTTAAAAACATTTGTTTGTTATTTGTTGTGTGCCTATACATGAATGGTTACTTACGTACTATACCGTCTTCGCCAACGATTGCCAACGGTTTAGTAACTCATTGACGAAGAATTTAAATTTGGCTATAGAGATCAACGGATTACAATATTGCCGTATTGCCATAATTGGCGGGTTAGCAGCTCATTGGCGACGACTTCAAATTTGAGGATAGAGATGGTCGTTATAATACATAAGTACCCATGAATGATTACACTGTATGTGGGAACACAAGTTAATTATATTGTACCATATATATAATGATTACTTATAAGTACCATTAAAATTTAAATCTAATCTCAGAATTCTCGCTGTAGCTCTTACAAACACAAATACATACTTCCACTGCTTCTTTCGCAAACGTACCTCTATTTTCCTTTCATCTTTTATAAATCATGCAGCCAGAATATTTACATGGTTGTTATTGGTGTAACAATTAATTTGAATGAGTTAATTAAATAAAATTGAAATTTGGTGTTTGAACTATAACGGTTGAACTTAACGAAATAAAATGATGTAGCTTTTATACAAAAACCGGTTTACGAATGCAAAATACCCCAAAAACAAGTTTTAGCAGGTTTTCAAATTTTTGTCAAAAAATAGAATAGGGAAAAAACATTTTATTTAATTTATATAAAGTTACAACAAAAAAACGAAATCATATCAGTCAAAATATATATAAGCAAGGATTGCATGTGCATATTACTCACACAAAATAACGAAAACAAACAAAAATTTCAAAACATATTTATATATTTTTTAATAATTTGCATTTTTCCTAAGAAAATAAGATTTTAAAGTAAGCAAAATATCCAGTGAACTGTGGCTAAGTCTTGTTCTTATTTTGAACACAGTATTGACTGCAATTGAAAATGCTCGTTCACTAGCTTCGGAGCTTGGTTTTTAAAAATGTTCTGGCATCAAATAACAAATCTAAGTTTTTTGTTCTTTTATTCGTTGCTTTATATAATGAATAATTCAGCTTTCAATGTCTTTTGATTTTAAATTTTTCTACAGAGTTTTCAGGACACTCATGAATTAATTTTTTCTCGAGTTTCTTTTAAGAAAGTGTTACTTCAATGAGTAATTTGTTCGATTTTGTCTCCATCAGAATCAGTTTCATTAGAAGAATTTGTAAATATTCTGTTGTTGTTACCTATGGAACTTGCCATGGACAATCCCCCCGCTGATACAGCAGCAGATTTAAGCCGTAAGGAACGTTTCTTGTTTTTGAAGTAGTTTCAACTAGGGCCGAGAGTGCGACTTAACTACACACTCACCACATTTGCTTGCACAGCCCCTTTTTATAAGGGGAGGTCACATTCACGCATCTCACAGATAGCACACAGAACAACCATGCCTAAACTGGGACTCGAGCCCTGGAACTCCCAGAACATGAGAAAGACGTGCTACCTTTGCGCCTGAAAGCCGATGTAAATATTTTAGCCAATATTTCTAATGCGCAACGTTGAAAAAAATATGTTCTGCTTTTTAAATAGAATGAATTGCAAATTAAATAAGTTTTAAATTAATTTTTACATAATAATAATATGAATTCTTTAAACCGATTTCCTTAATTTAAAAACCAGTTTTTAAATGTGAGATATTAACTTTAATATTCCGTTTTAAAACCTGGTTTGAAATATCGTCAAACCGTATCAAATATTGTACTAGGCTTTCATGAAATATGTTTCATTTTAAATTTAACAGTTTATTATGATTTTTTTCTTTTTTCAGGCGCTATGGTCAGGTTCTGAACTCTCCAATGGCTGTCGTTATTCAGGAAATGGTCGCCTGTGACGTGTCAGGCGTCATGTTCACGTGTGATCCGGTCACTAATAATCCATCCGTCGTCACAATAACTGCCAACTATGGATTAGGAGAAGTAATAAAGCTTAATTAAGTCTATATTAGATGTTAATCAGAATGAAAATCTATTTCCACTCTTATTCCAGATTCTTCGGTTATTGTTTCTAACCTTTTTTTAAAAATTTTAATAGGATTATTTGCTACTTATTTTATCTTTTTATTATTAAATTATTAAATTAAGAAAAATATAGCATGCTAATTCTGCTTGGTATATTTTATTGTTTTAAAAGAAAGGATAATCGATCGAAATTCCACAGTATAATTCGTCACTTTACCACCTGCCTTATAATACTTTTTAAAATTTTATAAACATTATAAATAACTGAAATTTTTATGCCTAATTTCAAATATTTTTAATGTTTTCTTCACATCTCATTAAAAAAATATGGTTTGATGCTCTTATTAGAAATTAAAAATTACCGAAATATTCACTATTAAATGCAAAAAAGAATTAAGTTATTCATATTCTGGTAAATTTAGGTAAGAAATTTTGCATGTTTAAAGATAATCTTCTAATATAATCTAATTTCTTTCTGATATACAGCACATTCTTTAAAATAATAAAATTTCTATTACACTTATCGTCTCAACTATTACAAGATATCTTATACTAAATTTTTCAGCATTTGCTATGTTTATAAAATTGGCTCTCAAATTAATGCAAGTGACTTGTAATTTTATATGATATCTCAAACCGTCATATATTGCTAATGATTTCAGTTATTAAAACGGATTATGGATATTTTGTTCCTGTGAGATTCGATATTTTGACATATTAAAGTCATTATTATTATTTTGAAATTAAATTCGAAGTGGAATTGAATTTCTTTTGATAGTTCCCACTTTTGTATGCGTTATATTAATATTAAATACAAAAATAAAATATTGCTCAATTAAGATTTTTTTTTTCATGAGTAAATAAATTATGTAGTACTAGTAATCGCGTTTAAACCTAGAGGAATAGCGTGTGCTTTAGAATATATAAAAAAGCTGCTTGGTAAATTTAGTATTGTTTTTTAAAAAGGAAAATTTTTCACGATAGAATAGGTTACAAGCAGGAATGTTTAGCTGCACAAAAAAAATGAATAATCTTTCGATGATATAGTCTTAAGAATTTATTTCAAGTAAATATTAATAATTTATTTCAAATAAAAAAAATTTCTGTGCAAATTTATTATTTCTTGTATTATGATACCTTAAATTATGGCCAAGGTAATAGAAAAAATCTAAATCGAAAAGATTCAAGCTTATTCTATAGACATAAAATTCAATTTCAAACTATAATTTTGAAAAAAATTACACTTCTTGTAGATGAATGAGATATTTGCTATCACCACTGGACCTTGTGGCATTTATACATGCTTTCGGGCAGATATCATGAATTTAAATGATTTATTGCTGTAAAAAATATATTAATCATATTCACTTCAAATATAATATGATATTATATATTTATGATTGTATTTATCTGATTATATTTAATTTCAAATTTAATTCTTGAAAGTTAAGTGAATAAATATAGGTCTATGTTTACAGTAGGCTTTAAAAATATATGGCAATTATTCATTAAGTTCCATTTCACAAATGCACTGAATAATAGGAATAGCATTAATTAAGTTCAGACATGTCTGTTTAGAAAGCTCTTTTACAAAACAGGAGAATTAAAACCAACTACTGAAACAGAAAACCTCACCAATTGTAAATCTCTTGGGAGTAGCAGGATTTTCGAGCACCCATTACATGACTTCAATTGATTCATTATTTATCAAGATGATTCAATGCATCATATATTCCTTCATTGCGTCATTTATTATTGGCGAAAGATAATTAAAGTATTGTGAATGCAATTGGAGAAAGAGCTCCAGATTTAGTAAATTGTTAAAATGAATACCTCAGTTTTAATGGCAATTATGTAAAATTCTTTTACAAATTTTTTTTTAACATGATATATGAAAAAAGCTTGTAAAAAGAATATCTGCAATTGGTCACCCAAGAATACATTTTCTGAATTGCACTCTTATATTTTTCCACGCATCTGTTATCTATTAATTATATAGGTATTAATAACGTATTATTATATGGGATTTAATAATTTTTTAAGACTGTGGTATCTGGATCTGTCGAGCCAGATACGTATGTGCTTCGAAGAAAAGATGAGTGGAGTGTGGAGTTAGAATCGATTACTGTTGGAAGTAAAGGGCAAAAGATTGTTATGCAAAGTACGTTTCTTTCATTTTTAACTTCCTTTGTTTCACTGAAAAAATAATAGATTTGTAAATAAGATATTTTAATATAGTTGGAATCTATTCCATTTTAGAATTCGAATGCCATCACAAAAATTGAATCGTATATAGTAAACTTTATTAAAAGGTATTGATGGATATCTTGTCATCCTAGATCCATGATACTTCCATAGATCCATACTTCCATAGATCCTAGATCCATAATACATAATGTTAGGCTTGTACTTCCAGTTTATAGTTAAAAGTAATTATAACTTTGTTTTATGGCGAATGTTTGAAATTCATGACCTTACAATTTCTGAATTCTTTAAAATTTCGAAGTATCTGAAATTTTTCCATTTGAATTTTTCTACATTTTTCATTGTTAAATTTTTGTTTGCCCAACTGTGATTGTCACTAATAAATAATTTTCTTGTTATCTGAAATAAACCTCTGGGTTAAGGGTTATATTTTCCTAGGACCGAACTCGCAATGTTAGGGTTTGCAGCCTAGTAACATAGTCACTAGACATTAGTGACACGCTTGTCCATGGGAAGTTATCTGGCTTATGAAGATTTCGCCACATATTCTCCCACCAGTGAGTCAATGGTAAGACGAACGATATATTTGCGCCAAGCCATATGTGACAGGCGTCGGTGAGTCGTTAATATTGTGTTTAATGCGACTGACGACTTTTGCTGTTGGTTGAGGGCATCACAGCAGCTGTAGAAAGTTGTATATTCAAGGTCGCAGATTACCATTGTGGAGAATGGTTAGGACCGAACTCGCAACGTTAGGATTTGAAGCCGAGTAACATAGCCACTTGACAGAAGTGAAATTCGTGTCCGGCGGATGTTATCTGGTTTATGAGGATTCCTCACTGAACACTCACTAATTAGTGAGGGATATACCGGAATCTTTTGATGATCTTTCTCTTTCAGTTGTGAATTTGTTTCAGAATAGTAAAGTGTTATTACAGCAGTCTCCAATGGGTTCATTTCAGACGTTAGTCCTTTTGTGATTCATATCTAGCTGGAATATATAAAGTTGTTAAGGTGTTTATTCTTGGCAATGCTATATAAACAGTGACGCCATTATCTGAATGATATGCATTTTCTTCAAGTTAGGTTTCTAAACGGAATCTTTTGTCGTCACTTCTGTTTTGCTCTGCCCTTTTCGAATTTACAATTTTAGCTATATTTTATCGGAACCTCATTTCATGAAAATAGTTCGTTACAAATAATATCACTTACTTGAAACATTTGACGACTAAAACTTCGTAATCTACAATAATGCATAACTGATATCTTTCCTTGAAAGAAGCGGTAAAGAAAAAGCAGCAATAAAAGAAAAAAAATATAAAAAGTTAGACGGCATTTTAAACTTGCATTTAAATCAAACAAAAGATTTATCCACTTTTTTATACTTCACGTGATCAAGAAAAGAAAATTTACAGAGTTCCCACATTGAAATATTCATTTTTATGATTGGGCGATTAACGTCAAATTTTTCATATACGTTTTGAGATTCAGATACTCTAACTAATGTTTGTCCGTAGATTTCGTAGATTGTATTACAGATTTTTGTTCAGATTTGTGCTAATGAAAAGGTGTCTTTTTTTTCCTTTCAAAACTTAAGTTTAAGAAATAGAGAACTTCTATATCTCATAAAATATTTTTTTCTTTCTCAATTTTTATTGTATTAATGTTTAAAACTAAACGAGAAAAGTTTCTTAAAGAAATGCTTTTATTTTCATCTTTTCATAGTCATCCCGAAATATTTCTTTTATTTATATTATCCCAATGAAGTTCTGGTAAATCGGAATTCAGATAAAGTTTAGATTTTAAGACAGTATTTTATTTTTGCAAATACTTTTGACTTGTTTTGATTATCTGACAGCAATTCGTCACAAGGAATGTTATTCTGTTTAAAACTGAAATTACGATTTTTATATAATAAAGAAAAACCTAGCAAGTCAAAAGACTGGTATAATAGTCACTGCATAAACGATACATCAAACGATTGCAATTAAACAATTTGAATCAAAAGAATAATCGATATCAATGAAAATTTTGATTTTATAACTCCATTAATAAGAAAAGTAACGCTTGTAGTTCAAAAAGACAAGATTTAAGAGAGTTAGAATTATCAAATCAATTTTTCTGTTTTTAAAAAGTACCTTTTTTTAAAAGACCATGAAGTGTTGCTTGGATGTTTAATTCTTGTTATTTAGATTACGAAACCGCTGCTCTTATTTTAGCCCTTTATCTAATGAATTATATTGCCATCGATTTTCCAACTTAATTTTGCACCAGTAGTTAAGTCTCCTTGCAGAATAATCCCAGAGAACCCAAGAGAAAAAATTAATTAATCGAAATATCTTAATTAATTTAATCATTAATTAAATATTTTTCATTCCTATTTTTAGCTTATATTAACTTATTGATTTTTGGGTTACGTTCTCCGTGTTTTTTAGAATACCATCGGCTAAAAATTGTCATATTACGAAAATATAATCAAGATTTAAATGATACTTGTAAGTACCATCTGTAGATAAAGGGTTAAATGAAAAATTGTAAAAAAAATTAAAACATTTACTTTGCTTTTAAAAGGAATTTTAATTTTCTTTATTCCCTTACTTAAAAAAAATCTTTTTTGTTCTCATAATGTTAGATACTGGTGGTACTATTGTTGAAGATATTGATGAAGACGCGAGTAAGAAAAAATGCTTATCTACAGAAACAGCGGAACGTCTGGGAGCAATAGCAATACAAGTATGTACTAGTTGAATATAAACAAATAAGCAAATGGATCAATAAATGAAATCTTCTTATAAGCATCTTGTCCTATATAAATGATTATCACAAATTAGTAGAAAATCGTAGCTAGTTTAATTGTATTGCTCCAATAAATTGAGATTACTGATTGGAGCAATACAGTTGAACTTAATACCGCTACATGAAATTTGATAAGAAGTTAATATAGGCTCGTATTTTACTAAAAAAGATTCAGTGATTATAACGTTAATGTTTTCTTATACATTTTTTTAATATAAAAGATTAAAATGAAATCTGCAATGCATTTTTTAATATATCATGTTAGAACGTCATTTCTTGAACGGCCAAGCACCACGTGCTCGTGCAAGTTAAATTATATATATATATATATATATATATATATATATATATAT
>JAOUZG010043359.1:1038935-1049106 GCA_026289955.1 Argiope argentata | reverse complement strand
TTTTTTTTTGAATTTTTTGAATTAATTTTGAGATTAACAGCAAATTTTACAGCAGTTATTTCAAATGTTAGGGAACGCTCAGTACGTTTCAGAAGTATTGTATATAACATTTGTTGACTTAAATAAATTGAATCGCGGGAAGATGATGAAAATAGCTCATATTATAACCTTGAATTATTTGAATCAATTTTGAGATCAAGAGCAAATTTTTGCAGAAGTTATTAGGCAATTCTGAATAAAATTCAGAAGTTTTGTATATAACATTTATTGACTTAAACATATTGAAAAAAATTCAGAAATTTCATATGAAGAATATATTTTTGACTTTTAAAATTGAAGTTCATTATTTATGCCCTACTGAATAAAAAAAGTTACATCAAAATTTAGTGAAGTAATAATTTTTAAAACTGATATTTGTCTGCTAAAATAATATTCCTAAAATAGACAAATTGAGATAAAAAAAAGTTCATAATTAAAAACAGAAAACTAATATAAATATATGTGTGAATCAATTAAATTTTTTAAGGTAATTACATTTTTTCCTTGTAAACTATATTATTAAATAATTGTGTCGTGCTAAAACATCTAAAAGTAGTAATTTATAAAAATCATGACTCGATACAAAAGTTATATGCACCATATGAGATGTTGTTTTAAGTTTCTTTGTTCTTCTGAGTTTTCTTTTGTAAAAGTCGCACATGTCACTTTATTGTATGATAATTATATCTGATTTCGAGATTAGTTTTGAATATTCATGTATCAGGTTTTAATGAGTCCAAAAATTAATATTTTTGGATTTATGTTCTTTTTTTTTGCTGCTATTACAATAATCACAAACTTATCTATATAAATGGATTAAAAAGTATTCAGATTTATAAGCGAAGATCATTTTTAACTATTTATTTACGGAATTATACTGTCATCATTTTTCCAATTTCATTTTTGCACCAGTAGTTAAGTTTCCTTGCAGAATAGTCCCAAAGAACCCAAGAAAAAAATTGTAATTAATAGAAATACCTTAATTAAATTGTTAGTTAAACATTTTTCATTCCTACTTTTAGCTTATATTAACTTCTTACTATTTGGGTTACATTTTCCGTTTTTTTAAATACCATCAGAAAAAAAAGCTATATTATGAAAATACAATCCATATTTAAATGGCACTTATAAGTACCGTCAGTAGATAAAGGGTTAAAAAATTGTGGATAAAATTAGTTTGATTGTGAGCGACCAATGTCGTTACGAACACAAGAAATAAAAATCTAAAGGAGATATAGAAATGAAATTTAGATTAGTTTTAAAAATGTACGCTTTATTTTGAATTAAATATACAAAGGGAATTTAGTTTTATAAGTAGTTTTCTTCATGTAAGTATAGTAGTAAGTGAAATTTGATGTATTAAATTACCTTAGATAAGAAATTATAAACAAAATTTTGACAATAAAAACCAATAACGTTCACCTCTAAGACTTACACAGTTTTTAAAAGAATGGCAACTTTTTTTAAGTTGAATTAATTGTAAAATTACAAAATCCTGCTTTACGTATAATTTTTTTTAAATTTTCATCAGGTAAAAATAAGAACATTCAACCTAAAACTAAACTCAGATAAAACTAAACCATTCCAAAAAACTAGGAACAAGCTTATATAGCTAAGAAAAACATTACAGAAATAAAAACTTATCAAAAAACAATTTTGGGTTTTTATCATGTATTAATCTGAAAAGGTTTAAAATCGTTTCACCATCATAACATTATTTATATCATTTTACTTCATTTGAAAAAAAAATCGATGCATTTTTATTGCTTTGAATCTTTTAGAGAAGTATTACCAGGTGCTACCTCGCCCTTAGCAATCGAATTGGTTTCAAAATTTTATGGAATCATAATGAAGGTAATTATAATTATAATAACGTTATTGGAATATATTTTAAGTCTTTTTTGTAATGACATGTTGAAATGTATAACTTTTTTTGAAATTATTTCTAGAGAAGTATAGCTGAAAAAGGTTTTATCGATGCCTCTGAATTGAAATATTATCCACATGGAAGTCAAGCCTTTTGTAATCACATGACTATGGCTATCGCCGAGGTAAATTCTTGTTTTAGAATATTTTTTCATCGAATGGATAACTAACAAACAGGATTCGTTCCTAAACGATGCTCATTACCAAGACTTCTCAGCAGTCGATCATCAATTAACCATATTTCTTATTATAATGTTTTTATCAGTTTTGAAGATTCAAAAATTAATGAAAAGATGTAATTTCTTACAATCATATTTATATATAAAAGTACGCATGTGTGGTGATTGCTATATAAGCCAATTAACATCCTTCGAGCTTAAGGGTCCCTTTTGCTTGATCGGTATGATACTCGGCTACTAACCATAAGATTAGGAGTTCGGGCCTAGCGCTATTCGCTATCACCTACAATGGTGAACCCGACGTCCGACCTTGGATAAACGAAACTTCGCACATAGCTTCGTTCAACTGTCGTGGCGCCCTCTATCGACGACTCAATGACCTAGACGCGCATTAAATACAACAGTTGTTTACATCACCAACAACATTTCACATAAGTATCGTTCGCCGATTCACTGGGGGAATACTCTGTGGTGATTGCTACATAAGCTAATTAATATCCTTCGAGCTGAAGGGTCCCTTTTGCTTGATCGGTATGATACTCGGCTACTAATCATAAGATTGTGAGTCTGGGCCTAACGCTATCTGCTGTTGTTTTTGTTGTTACTAATGATACTTGCAATGGACAAGCAACCGTCAGCGTTTAAGCCGAATGAGCATCTCTTGTTTTTTAAAAATAATTATTTTTCTCCCATGATAACTTAAATTTTGCGATCGTAGATTTCTTTTTAATTTTTTATCAATAGTAAGAATTCACAGAGTAAATAATTTTAAAAACATGTAACTTTAGTTGGGGATATATTGCCAAATATGTCAAATTTCTATATTATTTTCTAAAAATCATAAAAACGGAAAAAAAAATCAAAAGCGATAAATCGCCAATTTGTTAGCTACGCATTTTTCAACTTCAAAAACCTCCAACCAAAACAACATTATGGAGAGATTGATAAAAAAAAAATTAAAGAATCCAACATCCGGTCATGAAATATTCCTTTTTCTTAGCAGCCATTTCAAAATTTATAAGTTGTTATAAATTTATTTTTATTGAATTTTCTTTATTAAACGCAATAAACTTTTCTTGACATGTTATATATTTCAGTTTTATTTATTTCAGATGATAGCAAGTTACGGTGCTGACACACCAATGGCAAAGGGTCTCATGATAAGCATGTTTGGTAAAATATTAGACGATCCGGAATTTTTGAAGTGTGCCAAAAGTAAAGTTAAAGAAGGAATGAAGCCCTCATTTAAGCAGCAGCTGAAAAGTTATTGGGTAATTTAATTTTTTATAAAAACATTATTTAAATAATTTTTAAGCATTAGTTTTAAATTATGTAGCTCGTTTTGTCAATGGAAGCAACTTTATTGGGTAATTACAAAAGTGGACATCTTCAAACCAAAAGAAAAAAAAAACCAAACAAGAAAGAAATGGAATGAAATCTTGTATGCAAATTTTAGTGTATCATGTTCGAACATCATTTCTTGAACGCCCAATAACCACGTGCTCTTGCAAGTTCAATTATATTTTTCTTCACTTAAGTTGTTTCATTGAACGAGTAACTTTAGTATTGCAAACGATCCAAAAAGAACTTTGTCTCGCATTGATTGTTAAAAAAAATGTCACATTTCCTATTTATTTCATTTCATATAATCGCATGCTCAAAATGACATTTTTCTAGGTTTTAATTGCAGTAGTCATTAATTATTTTTTTAAAAATCAGAGCTTTTGTAAATGCAATGGCAACGCATTATTAAAAGCTGGTTTTTCGAGAAACTCGTGCAGATAATAAAATTTCTATTTTTCGCCTATAGATTTTTGTTGACATTCATAGCCTCATCCTAAAAACAACATAATGTTCTGACATGATAAAAAAAAATCTATAGTCAAATTGGATTTTGTAAGTAAGATTTTTTCTAACTGCGATTTTTAATTAAGCATTCAAAGCATTTGGACAATGTGTTTCAACTTACAGTTTTTTGATAATGGGGCAAGGAGAACGTGAGAAGTTATTTCATATTTATTTTTGAATAATTTTGCAATTAATATTAAAGCAACGAACTTAAATTAATAATTACAATTATTAACAATAAAACTAACTGAATAGGTAAAAATAAAAGTCAAATGTTTGTTTTCCGAAAGATTCCCTTATAATAGAATAACAATAAGATGTTCGTGTGCAATTTCAAATTTCCATGGTTACATGATACATTAATTTAGTTAAATTATTATTATGATGCATTAATGTAAAATGATAATTTAATTATTATAATGATACATTAAATTATTTTTAAGAATTTACTTATATTTAATCTCTTTTTACCAAAAAATTATTAAAATGAAAAATAATATTGCAAACGTTTCTGTACTTCGTATTTCACTTTAAAAAAATCTTTTATTAAAGCCTTGTAACAAGGAGTTGCTTTTGTTTTTAATTCAATAATGTTTTATTTATTTAGGTTTTATACATAATTAATTTGACATATATTACGAAATATTGCTACCCTTTTTTTCTTTTTTTATCAATTAAAGATCTTACAAATATTTCCATTAACTGTAATCGGTTCTTATTCCCCCCCGAAGGAATCTTTGATTTAAAAGCAAACCTTAGTGGGACTTGATATACATATCTATCCCCACCGAAATCTTAACACTAATTTTTAAAAAACCCATCATAATTTATATTGGTATCAAAAGATAATGCTTCTTGCTTTATTTTCCTACCCATTTTCTCCAATTTTTCAGCCTGAGAATCCTTTTGAAAAATGAGATAAGTAAAATTCAAAAATAATACTTTTTTGAAAGTTTTTTATTATTGCCAATATCCCTTAAAAATTATGCTGTGGAAATGGGAAAAATAATAGTTGGATTAGCATCAAACTTTTATTTCTTTTGAATTTAAAAATTAATTAAAGATATAAAACTTGCTTTCATATTTAAAAAAAAAATGTCCAATTTTAGTCTTGCTTGCTGAGTAATTAGATGTAAATTAAAATTATTGTCAAGCATTTATTTCTTGAAATATCTTGAAAAAAAATATCTCATTTTACATTAGGGATTCAACTTGTTTATAATTAGTTAACCGGGTAATCAAAATTACAGAACACTATCCTCAATCTGTAGAAAATAAAATTCAACGAGATTTAAAAGTCAGATTGAATAATGAATTCTGGTATATCTTCGAAATTGGTTTCCTATTAAATAAATTTAAGTAAATCTGAATATGGAGAATTTTATACGAATTTCAGGAATTACTTACAGTTTTATTGTGCAATTATTCATTTTGTAGCAGAGCATTGTTCGGATATTTTTTGCCGCATTGTATATAACCACAATTTCTTAATAGTAATTATGTGCTATAATAATTTCTCATTTGAGTCTTACTCCAGCTGAATTCATTTGAATGTTTTTATGAAAAACATCAAGTTTTATTTTAACCAATATGAAAAAGGAAATAAAAACAAATGCATCATTCTTAAAGTATTATCATACATTCTCAACTTTCAAGAATCGATTCAACTTTAATTTTCTTTATATTAGCTAAGTCTATTCAGACCATAAAATTTGTAAAGCCTAGAACAAATCAGAAAAAGAATTTCCAAACATACATATATTCAAATAATAATCTATGTAAACATAGAATTTGTATTTAATGAAAAAATTATGATAAAATATGCATGTATTGTTCTATGAATCTGATATTTTCAATAAGTACATTTTACATTATTATATAAAAATTAAATTGAAAATCAAATTGATTTTGTCTTTCATGCTCAAATATCTTTCTTTATAGGAATTATTCATGTATGACTTGGGTCTCCAAAATATGAAGAAAAAGACAGAAACCTACCATTTGAATTTTTTAAAAGCAAAGACAGCTAAAGAAGCATTTCGAAAAATATTAAACTCTTGTTCAGATTTTGATAAAGTAAGTTAATTTTTAATTAGCTGGGGCGTCGCTCATAGCTCATTAGTAATTATTTCTAATGATAACAGCATTTCAACATTGATCCTTACATACAATCATTACATTTAAAATCTCACGACTACTCTATTAATTTTTATAATTTTGATTTATTTTATATTACTGCATAAAATTTTGAAGTTTTTTAAGCCTAAAATTGCTTAGGCAACAAATTAGCTGTTTATCGCCTTTGAGGCATCAATTTTTCGTTTTTTAGGGTTATTATAAAATATTGCATATGAGCTAACATCATATGAGCTAAAAGTCAGGCTTCTGCCCTCACGTGCTCAGGAGTCCATACCCTCAGAAGCTACTGCACCCCTCTTTCCGTGGTAAAAAGCAGACACGACATCATCGTCATCAATCAAATGGTAGAAAAATTAAGGGGAGACTACTCCCAATGATTGTAAACTGTTAATAAATGTGTGCTGTGAATAAATCTTTACTGCGCACTTTATCCTGTATACGTGCCTTTTTCATGTCTTCCATTGCATTTTTTCATGTCTAACTATACAGTAAAAAGTGACTTTTTCTGTATACTTGACTTACTTTCAAAATCTTACTAGGATTTTTTATTGACTTTTTGTAGAGCAATATTAAAGGTAAATCTCATAAGGATTTATAGATTACTTTCAAACATATACGAATCACAGTTTTATTTAATTTGATAATAAAGATACGGAGCTTCGTTATATCCCTTTGGTTTGATATTAGTTGCTATCGAAAATTCTTGAAAAAAAATTTGGCTGACGTTTCTTAATTCATATGTTTTTTTAAAATTATTTTTTGTAAATATTTATCATTTATCTGTCTTGAAATATATTCTTTTTTTAATATATAAATACAGGCGGCTGTGAAGCATATAGAATGCACAGAAGGCTCCTCAAATTGGAATATGACCATGTTTTCTATTCTGTGTGAAGCAAAAGAAGGTAAGAAATATCATTTACACAATATAATGAAATTTTTAATGGAAGGATCTTATGCACTAAGGAAATTCATACATGAAAAAATGTAATAAGATTAATTTTTTTAATTTGATATTTTGATAAAAAATCGAAATATTTCTGATTGTAGTGGTTTTCTACTTTTTTAGAATTAAATTTGTAATTCATTGTTATGAATATTAGTGAATCTTGAAATCAAATTTTCCCATATTCATTATTATATGACGTAACAAATATGTTTTTAAGATTTCGTTAAATTATTCGGTTGATTGATTATTATGTGATACATGTTTAACTACTGTTTTGTCTTCTAAAACATCATATGTGAAATTTCTAAATTTTAAAATTAATTTAATTCGAATTAAAAATTCTATCTTTACAAGAAATTAGACAAGTTATTAAATATTTTTTTTAAAAATCAGAGTGAAATCATGTTTAGAATTTTAGTAGCAAAGTCTTATTTTAGCAGAAAATACAAAAATCTGTTGAGAAACGATTTTCATTTATAACATTCGTTTTATGAATATAGCTTTAGTAAAAAATAACATTTCTCTGAAAATGAAATTATTTATTGTAAATGTATTAAAATTTTAACACCTGTGAACTTAAAAAAGAGTATCGGTTCCAATTGGGAATTTTGATATTGGTTTTTGTAATGTATACCCAATTTCATATACAAAGAAATTTGGCAAATCTTAGCATCATATTTTTGTTTTACTCTTTCTCTACCTCTTTTTTTCATTTTCTATAATAAAGCTACCATTTAGAAAAATGTAAATGAAAATTCTGATTAATCAAAGCACTAAAAGTGAACAGAAAATGATTTGCGATATTACTAGAGCACACTTGCCTGATCGATTTATAGTCCAATTGTGGGGGATGCGAGGAGAATTGGACATGTAACGTTCTGGTTTGTAGCCGAGTAGCATAACCATTAGACAAAAGTGACACTTGTGACTGGTGGATGTTATCTGGCTAAGGCTTCCACCACATACTCTTTTACAAGTGGTGAGACAAAGGATACATTTGTGCCAAGCATAGGGCGAGCGTGTGAATGAGTTATCTTGGTGGTGTTAGCTGTTATCTCTAATGTGCCTAACGACTTTTACTGCCAGTAGAGGGCGTCCCAGAAACTGTACGATGCTGCGTACGAAGATTACTTGTTCAAGGTCGCGTATCACCATTGAGGGTGAATGGTAGTTAAGGGCTGAACTAGCGACGATTTGGCTTGTAGCCGAATTACAGAATCATTAGACCAAAGTGACACTCGTGTCCGATGGATGTGAACTGGCTTATGAGGCTTCCACCATACACTAACTGTACTTGTACAGATACTTATTTCTCATACTCTCCTGACTCGGTTCCTTAATGCAAAGGAAAAAATTCCCAATATAACTTTCATGAAATTAAATGTATTGGCTTTTAAGTGCTGTTGAATAACAACTAATGTGGGTTAGTGTAATAAAACATTGGTATACAGGAAAATTCTGAAGACAATTGTTCTCTTAGGTTCAGATTTGGATGAAAAAGTTTACAGTGACTTTGCAACGCTTTTGGCGTTTTCATCAAATTCTATTTCTAGCGTGGAAAGTGCAACTGTTCCTCAAGCAATGGAAGTAAGCACATTTTTCTCCTGTGTTAATGCTTCTTTAAAGTTTTTTAATGTATGATTTTTTATGGATATATAGAACTTAAATTTTATTTTTGAAGTAGGAAACAGAATTTGTTAGCAGATTATTTCAAATTTTATAGATTTATACATTAGATACTTTTTAACAATGCTATACCGCATTTTTAAAAAGCATTACATTAATTTTTAAAATGTTAAATATGTATTTTCTACAAAAAATGTTGCGAGACATCCTTAAATAATACATTTCTAAAGTACACTAAACTAGATAGCATTTCAAAAAGATTCTATAATGTAGTGTTATAAAATTACATTTTCCATGTTAAATATGTGGGTTTTGTTACCTGTGTTTGAACTAATTAAGGGTCTCTCGTTTTTCAATAGCGCGAACTAGGGCCAAAAGTACGACTTAGCGACATACACGTCACAATCCTTTTTATGGGGTGGACTTCAGTCACGCATTTTCATTCATTCATTCATCTACAGATCGTAATTTAGATCTCGAACAGATAGTGATCATTTCTGACCCAGTAACCCAGTGGTATTACTTTCGACATGGAGGACTTTGTGACCACGACAGATTTAACGAGCGCCAACTACTACACACTTTGAGAATCTTAGGTTACGAATCTGAGAATTTGCAACCTAAGGAATACTACACTCTACCAAACAGGTTATCCTGACCTACATTTTTTATGACTTGTATATAAAAAAAGAGAAAAAATATTTAATCGTCAAAAATGCGAACTGGAGATTTTGAAGAATTTCTTCGTGTTAGACTTCTTTGATTTCGAAAAACTCATTCTCGGAATCATATCTGTCTGCATATTGAGTAGTAAAAATAACTCAAAAATGCTTTTAGCTAGATGGATGGGATTTAGTTAGAGGGTTTTACATAAAATTTGTCGACTTCGTCAAATTTTGAGTAAAATTCGTTCGAGGGAAGTTTGTTTATTCACCTGATAAATTTACGCTATATGCTCAAACCCAAGAGTAGTTATATCACTGACTCTCTGATCCTGACAGACGCCATCACAACAACACTGGCAGTTGAGTTCTTAGAGTCCTCACCGGCCACGGTAAAACCCTTCCGGTAGGAAGTACGCCCCGTCATCGATGGCCCCACCATCAGACTCCCCACCTATTTGTGCCCCCTCCTGGGAAGTGAGATTCAACCACCGTACAGGAAGCATCTCAACCCCATTAAGCATCCAGGGAGATAACCCAAGAGAGTAGATGAAAAAAAAACTTTTTACTTAGATGTATCGTCTAAAATGTAGATACTCAAATTTTAAAGCAATTGATGTCGACTTTCAATCAATTTTTGATTTTCACTTGTATGTACACAGATAATTCAGAAAAATATTAATTTAGATCTGATATATGGTTATGCAATTACAATTGTATTTCCGTATCAAATTTTCGCTTCATTCCATTGCAAAAACATCCATATACATAATTCCAGATACATAATATAAGAATGCATACAT
>JAOUZG010043359.1:1002957-1019474 GCA_026289955.1 Argiope argentata | reverse complement strand
TGTCTTTTACCATGGGAAATCTCCCATATTAATACAACTTCTCGAAACCTGGTCACTTGCACAACTCTCGAGCTTGTAGAAGAATTTAACCCAATCAATCATCAACTGACCAGACGAATTTCTTCAAGTCAATGAATTTTGGAAGATTTCATATTACCAACCTCATTTGAATATTCTTATTTCCTGTATTGTACTCCCCTTCATGCATGCTTTGAGAAATAATCACTTTATAAATCATTGGACTATCTTAGAGACTTCTATAGACTCGACGTCTCTTTCTAACACCTTCCTGTTGTACTTTTGGATAGATATTTCATGATCCAAACATTTTTTTAATTACTTTACTATCTTTTGCAGAATATTTTGAGAGTATCCTACATAGTTATCTCTATAAAAACTTATTGCATATACATTACATAAAAGCTAAATAATTAAATATGTAATATTATTTAATTAAACATATCTGTGGTGTACCTTAACATTATGCAGGCAGGTAACTGCAATCTCAATCACAAAAAGAACAAATTTTGAAAAACTAACTTTGGAGACGGATTTAATTTGCGTGGTGCACAGCAATGAACTCACATTGTTTGACTGTGAAAGAATTGATTTTCTTTTCATTTTAACTGTTTATTTCTAATATATTTTATTTATCAATATATCATCAAATTGAATCATACACACACACATACAAACTGGAGAGTACAAAAACGTGGAAAAATCGCTTCCAAGTACAAAGTTTTAAAGTACAAAGTATTTAATAATTTTGATAGTTCTTTTGATGCTGATTAATAGCAAAATAATTACAGAATTCTTTTATCTGCAATGTTATAATTCTGAACTAAAGTTTATATTTATAGTCCACATAGTATTATTTATAAGAGCCATTTAAATGCATACGAAATATCTTAAACAATAAATAACTCAACTTTTATGCAAGAGAAAGTGTATCACCTACTTAAAACTTCCTTCAGAACTTGTAATTGGCCATTAAATACATTAGTTAAAAAAGAAATGAATGTTAAATTTCTTTATAAAACTTCCCTCATTACTTGTAATTGGCCATTAAACACATTATTTGAGAAAGAAATGAAACTGGCTTTCTAACCTGTTGAAGTAGTTCTGGCCTCTCTTTTGTGATATCACATTATAAGTAGGTATATACGATATTACAATATCAGAAAGACCTGTGTACTATATCAGGTATATTATATGTATATAATTTGCTTGCTTTTTACGTAAAACATTGTATTATTTTAATATCAAATTTTCTTCTCTTTATTAACTGATTAGTACAAAACTTTAACAGTGGAAAAATCATCTTTATTTTTAACCATATCGAATTACCAAAATTTTGATTCAGATTAGTCCTCAGTATAAACAAAAATATTTCTTTAGTTTATAAAATATATTTTGTACCGAGTGAAATATCAGTTACTAAGCAAATAAAAATTCAAATTTTTTCTCATTTTGCATGATCTTGATACCTTAATTTCAAAAGTAAATACTTTCCTGTTAATAATTATTCTATATATCTGTTTTATTGTTTGCAATTTAATTGCAATTAATTAGTTTTTTCATTATTATTAAATTTCTTCATTAAGGTTACAACAATCAATAAATTGAAATGTAAGAGATTTTAAAGCATTTTTACAGATCCATTTTTATTTTATATTTAAAATTTTTATTTAAAAAAACTAATGAATATCATTTTAACAGGCTTGAGACATTTTGGGAGTTACAGGCAACATATTTTCAGAAATTTCTGAAGGAAATGGAAAATTTTATCTTTATGAAACTGTCTCATGACTAAAACAATTTTTTTGGCTTATTCTGAAATTCACTTATAAATTTTCATCAATTTGGTTTTGAAAGAAGAATTTAATGAATATATACTCATATTTATTCTATTCTCCATTTTTTTTCGTATAATATATTATAGATAACCTAATCTAAACCACTGATATAAAAGCCGATTTTCAAAATAAATATGTTCTGCGGTAAGCTATTTCAGTATATGATATTCTCATTAATAATTTTCTTAATTGATTAATAAATAGATTTTTTTTTATTAAAATTTATTTCAATTGTTCAACTTTTTATCTAACGCTTTCTTGAAAAAAAAATTAATATTTCAAAAACCAGATGTCAAATTAAATTATTTTTTTAAATAAGAATATATTTATTTTTATTAATTTAAATTAGAATTATTTCTATTTGGTTTTAGAAATGCTTTATTAAACTTTATAATGAATATATAGGTCCACAATAAAATACTTTAAATGTAAATTGTATTAATATATTCATTTCAAAATATTTCTGATATGTGTGACTTCTGTGTAATCAGAACTTTTCAATATTCATACAAGAACAAATACTTTTAATAAAAATTAATTATGCCGTTTAATAATCCATAATGTCAGATAATAAATAATAGGTTCAATGATAAATAAATGGATATCAAAGAAATCAGTGACAACCTTCGAACAATTTGTCTTTGTATTCTGACTTTCAAATTCAATTAGCTTTAATTGAGCTCGCTTCCCTTTTATCTCTGTCACCGAATCGATGCCATCCTTGAAATTTAAATCTGACAGCAATGATTGCACACTTAGGCGCCTTGAATAGAGGGGGAAACTGAATGTCACCATTTCAAATATGTTATTTTACTGTTAACATTTACTTTTAACATTTATTTTACTTTTAAACATTTATGAAATGTGCTCTTTAAGTCCAAGTAAGTAATCTGACATGGTTTACATTTTTGAAAAACTAGATATGTAGAGATTTTTTTTTGCTCTGTTATAGGCGCCTTGAATAGAGAGGAAAACTGAATGTTACTATTTCAAATAAGTTATTTTACTGTTAACATTTACTTTTAACTTTTAGCATTTATTTTACTTTTAAGCATTTATGAAATGTGTTCTTTAAGTCCAAGTAAGTAATTTGACATAGTTTAGATTTGTGTAAAACTAGAACTGTAGAGATTTTTTTTGCTCTGTTATAGGCGCCTTGAATAGAGAGGAAAACTGAATGTTACCATTCCAAATTTGTTATTTTACTTTTAACATTTACTTTTGAAAGGAATGATGTCAAAAGAAAAATATAATCATTTTAATGTTTACCTTTTTGTTCGAACCATTGGCTGCCGTAGGAAGCTAATTATTTTAATTTTGTTAATATATTCCTTTTACTAAACTTTTAAAAAAATACATTCATTAAAAAAATTTCGTAAAAACATAAATGTTATTTTATACTTTCATGCCATTATTTACTGTTGCTCTTAACTACTTTGACAACAAACAGAAAATAAAATGATAATTTAGTATTTAGAATGAAGCTTATTTATAAAAATCTGCTTACTATCAAAATTATTTCAAATATTCAATATCAAATTATTCAAATATTATATCAAATTATTCAAATAGAATGTAAAGAAGCTACTAATTAGTTTGTAAAAATATTATATATATGCTGTTTCGATATGTAATACAATACTGATATCAGTTTTAAAACTGAAATTAACCAAATGTGTTAAAATATGTAGAATTTCTCAGCTGGAATTTCAAGATTGTCCATTTCGTTTGTATTAATTTATTCGCCTAAATATTTCATTCATTTAGTTTTAAAAATAACTCATTCATTTTGTTTCAGAAATAACTTATTAATTTAATTTCAGAAAGAGCTCCTACGTTTAATTTCAGAAATAACTCATTCATTTAGCTTCAGAAATGACACATTTATTTAGTTTCAAAAATAACTCATTCATTTAGTTTAAAAAATAAATCATTCATTTTGTTTCAAAAATAACTCATTCATTTAGTTACAGAAACGATTCATTCACTTACATTCACATCAGCAGAAAATAATCTTTTCCTTGAACTTACTTTCCTTCATTCTAAAAATCAGTCCGCAATCAATTAAATGATAAATCACAAGTGATCTCATGAAATTAACTCTTTATATTTTATTTTATCACAAGATCCTGATAACTGTTAAGACAACAGAAGTTTACTTGATAATGCTCACTTTGAAGCAGTGTTATGTCGAAGACGATAATTTTGTTGAAGGCTATCCGTTTCAGATGATATTATAGTACTCTTTTCATTCATATCTGTTTACGTGTTTTTCATTCATCTTCATTTCATGGAACAATGATGATTTCAACGATATTCAATCTTTTCACAGCTCCCTTGGGTATGTAAAATGATATTCTTTTTAATTTGTTAGAATATTAATGCATCCATCAGTTCTATGGTGCAATAATTATTTTATCGGATTTAAAATGCTTTTTTCAAAAATATGAATACCCTGCACTGAAAACAATACACAGAGAGCAGTTGTTCGATATAGAAGCTCTCAATTTTTTTTTATTAACTGGATTCTTCTTCTTTTTTTATACAAATGTTTAATTTCCCAACTTTTTGAGTTAAGTAGGTGTCGCCAAATGAAATATAAAAGCAATGTAAATTGATCAAGTGGATTTGTGAGATTACTTCTAATAAATAATTAAAGCCTTAAAAATATTGTAGTTTTTTGCAAGAAATTTAACCATCTCTCAATTACAAGCATCAGATTACACGAATCCGTTCAAACCATTAGCAGTCACCGTATATAAAATTACTGATCCCTTATTTTGCTACCGATGTATTGGGAGAAACTTTTTTGTTGTTTACAAGGTTTTTATTGTATAATGCATTTTTTACTGCCTTGTTTTTTTTTCTAATCCCAAAAGTTAATTTTAAATCGTTAGAAACATATATGTATTTTCAAACAGAAAATTTTCTAAATGAAAAAAAGAATTTAATTTTAAATTTTCTCTTTCTTATATATATATATATATATAATTTTCCATTAAGAATAATTTCCTAATCGTTACAACTCCATCTTAACTTTACTTTTACTTTGGCAACACTTGCAACTTTTACTTGTAACTTTAACTCTGGCTTATATAAGTTACGCTGCCTTATAATTTGTTCACGGAAACAAAAAAACTTTAAATTTCAAATAATAAAAAGAAGAAAATTTGTACATTCCTTTTAAAACTGTACGATCCTATTTCCATGCATGTTTTTTCATTGTCATTTCGTCACTTCTAGGCTCGCAGTTATACTTCTAATATACTTTGGGCCAAGAAAGTGTCACAAAAGCTAAAAATTCGACTATATATATGGAATTTTCGAAAATATAAAGCTTTAGGAAACTCAACAGACTGCTTTATTTAGATTTTATCAAACGTTATCAAATGTAAATATTTCTGATTTTCCACTGTATAAATATAAGTTTACATTTATGTCAAAATAAACTATTAGATTACAGTTAAAAGGTATGCTATACTTCCTGCAAATGAAATGCTACTTCGTTATCTTTCTAGTAAATCATTATGTAATTATTTATCGCTCTTTTTCTTTGTAGAGTTCATCTATTGGTTGAAATGGGCTGCATCCTATATTGCGATACGTGTGTACAATAAATTCCAATGCAAACGATTTGCACTGTATGATCTCGACGCACTCGGAGATCCGGTCAAATTGGGGTTCCTGGTACCAAATATAGAAAAAGAATTGGAATCACCATTTCCAGAATCCCATTTGCTAGAAGTAATTATTTTTCATAAAATTCAAAATTTCTTTGGATATATATATATATATATATATATATGTCTCTTATCGTTTACTTACAATACAGATTTTATTTTAGATTACAAATGAAGTTATGCATTTTCTATTGGTTAAATTTATCAATGAATTTATACGTTTTTTCCAGATATAAATATAGCTGGAAATTAACAGACAGATATTTCATCCTGTCAAAATTAAGCTATTGATGAATACGATTCATTAATCTTCTCTCGATATATATAAAAAAAGGTTGAATCAGGATATATTTTAATATAACTTTTAGATTAGGTTTATTTTACATGCATATAAATTTGGAATATGATTCTTTTCAGAATTTACTCAATTTTAATATGCAGGATTTCCATTACTTTGTGACACAGGAGTCAAAAAAGGAATAATAATAAAGTCTTTTTTTGTTTCCTTATTATTTTCTGATATAATTTTATAGTTAATTAATAGCAGATGAATATTGTCAGCAATCATGACTATAAACTGCAGAATTGATTTAAATTATATAGACTTCTCGGACTCTTTTAAGTACAAATGGATAGAATATACTTCAATATTTTTTAATAAGAAAATATGTCGTGAAATTTTGTTTCAAATATAATAAGCAATAGCGTGAGATTATTGAGAAGAAACAACAAAACAGCATAAAGTATATATTAGATATAATATATTTAATATCAATACAAACCAGCTTCAAGATACAGAGATAGCGTGGATTCCTCGTGATCTGGGCTTCCCGTGTTCGTATCCTGTTTAGGGCATGATTTTTTTTCTGTGTTCTATTTCTGAGGCGCGCGAATGTGCCCCCCCCCTGTAAAAAGGGGCCATGCAAGCGAATGTGATGAGTGCGTAGCTAAAGTCATACTTTTATCCCTAGTTGGCGCTACTTCCAACAAGAGACGCTTATTTCGGCTTAAATACGCTGAAGGATCAGTGGGCTTGTCCATAGCAAATGCCATTAGTAACAACAACAACAATATATCAATAAAGATTATTTGCGAAACATTTAATGTTTTCATAGTGAGGATTTTTGCATGTGCATTTGGTTATACTTTCCAATCATTTATACAAAAAATTTCCTTGTTCCTTAAAAAAATAAAAGCGCGTTAATATCATAATGTAATCTAAAATTGAATTATTTTACAATGGGAATATCCCCCATAAAAATTTAGATCAATATTCTGTTAATTCTTTTTAGTTTGAATGAGAAGCCTGGATGTGAAATGCTTTCTTATTCGCATTGTAAATTGATACGTAAATTGTTGTTGTTTCTAATGGCACTTGCCATGGATAAGCCGGTTGATGAATCAGCAGATTTAAGCCGAAATAAGGGTGCCTTGTTTGAAGTAGCGCCAACTAGGGACAGGATTACGACTTAAACTACGCACTTATCACATTCGCTTGCATGGCCCCATTTTTCAAGGGGACGCATTCACACGCCTCATAAACAGAACACAGAAGGAAAAACATGCCTGAATCGAGATTCGAACCCGGGACGTCCGGATCACGAGGAAGATGCGCTACCTCTGTGCCAAGACACAGGCGAAATGAAGTCTTGATAAATAAAATATTTATTTACTGAAAAATAAATTTAAATGAATATTAGCTCACATTTAATTTCATAATCTTTATAAAACATATTTTTGTAAGCGTTAATTTGTATCGTAGCTTATGTGTTCCTTTAATCCTTTTATTTCTAAGTGCATTAAAATTTATTTATCTCATTATATTGGAGCACACCGTTTTTTTTTGTTTCAAATATTAAAAAAAATCTTTATGTCCTTTAAAATTCGTAATGACTATTCATATTTACATACAAAGAAGAAGCTATCTGAACTGATAGCTCCGAAAGAAAATTATACTGCCGACGTCCTGTCATAAGGGTAGCGCGCTTTCCCCCTAATCAGGGCATTCCAGGTTCGTGTCCCGAGTCGGGCATAGTTTTCCTTTTTGTTCTATTTGTAAGGTGTGGGAATGTGCCTCCCTGTAAAAGGGGCTGCTCAAGTGAATATGGTGATTGAGCAGCTAAGTCGTACTCTTGGCCCTAGTTATCGTTGCTTCAAACAAGAGAGGCTCATTGGGCTTAAAATCGCTGAAGCATAAGCGAGTTTGTCCATAGCAAGTGTCATTAGAAACAACAATAATAACAACAGTATGCTTGGATATCTAACTTTAATGTTTGAAAGAATAATTAATAGAGTTTGAAAGAAAAAGTTTTAATAACAGTTTAATGAAAGCTATGGCCAGTTTTAATTTTCACGCTAAGGAAAAGTAAGGAACTGAATTTCTGAATAAATTATTGCAAGTTTTTATAAACAATGCATGCATGTCTTTAAATTTTTGATATTAGAAGTATTTATGATAATACGGATATTTATTAGCCCGAGCTCCTTTAAAACGTTTTTTTTTGTGTGTCTAATAATTGTTCTTCATATAAATAATATTTTAAATAAACTTGTCTATCCTGAGTTAAATTTTCTGATTAAAATTATTATTTATATTTGAGCATTAAAGAGCCAGAAAAATAATATAGCAGGTCGTAGGCAAATAATGGGGGGGGGGGGGGTCAACCAATCATAAAAACGCAATGGAGTCAACAGTGCGCATCTAAGATATCAGATGTCTGAGGAGGTTATTACATCGAGGTTTACTGTTACAATGAGAAATTATTAAGATTTATGTAATTTTCTGCAGGGACTTATCTTCAGCCCACGTTAAAAGGATTTCCGAAGCACACAGCATTTCCGAAGTAGTGATGAAATTTGCATTTTCCCGCACGACTCTTTCAAGGATGTCCAGAGAATATCAGATTTCCGGTAAAACTTCTAATATCCGACAGCAGTGCGGCTTGAAAAAGGCTTTGACAGAACAGGATCATCGACGAGTGAAAAGAATCGTTATACGAGATAGACGTTCAATATTTCATCAAATTACAGTGGCCGTGTTTGAATCCATTAATCCATGGATCTCTCATGCGTACAAGGAATTATTAAAGTTGATGGAAGCTCTGTAATGGCAAGAGGCATATGCAGTTAGCATTAAATGAGACCATTGTTATTTTTAGGTGATAGGTCAGTAGTACGTTAATAATCCTTCTGACCCCTTGCATCAATTCATGTCTTGTGGCCATTCTAATGGACGTGGACAATTTCAACAGGAGGCGTCACCTGTCAGGTCTACAGTAGCTACCAAGTGGTTTGAAGAGCACGCTTCTGAATTTAGTTACCGCTTTTTGCAGTCTAATTCTTCTGACATGAACATTATCGATAATATCTGGGATGTTTTGCAACGTGCTGTCCTTAGGAGATCTTCACGACCTCTCATTCCCATTGCTTTGTAAACTGCCCTGCAGAATCAAAATGTGAATTACCTACAGAATATCTTCACATATTAATTGAGGTACTTACTTATTAGACCGTCTTTGCCAACCATCACCAACGGTTTAGTAACTCATTGGAGACGGATTTAAGTTTGGCGATAAAGATCAATGGATTACACCAATTCGACAATGGATTGTCGAATTGCCATAATTGACGGTTTAGCAACTCATTGGCGATGACTTCAAATTTGGCGATAAAGTTGGACACTCTAATACGTACGTACCTTAATTTAATTCATGCCATGTCGAGGGGCTCTACACGCTGTTAGATTGGTGTACCAATTTTTTTGACACTTCATTGTATATTATTGTTCCCTAATGAATTATATTTATAGGCTGCTGATGAAGTTGCATTTTACGGGGTGAATTCGCAATCAGAATGCCTACTCGTGCGCATTGCAAGAGGTTGCAACCAACAAGCAGACGCATGGATTTATTTGAAGTTGGCAAGTGGCAAAACCTATTATTTGATGGAAACGAAAGGATTCCAACAAGCATTCGAAGGCAACTCGCAAAGTTTCTCATGTGGCAAATTACAAATGCATTATTTGTACCCAATGAGGAAATGGAGGATATTTTATTGCGGAATGCTCAAGTAGGTGGAATTCATTAAAAGATCTCATTTCTTTTAATTCCGTTACGATTTCGTCTTATAAAGGATTTTTCTTACTTTTTTTAGAGAAATATCTGACAATGATAAAAAGGCTGAAGAAGTAGTTTTTGCCAAGTTCGTGTTTTTGTGAGTAATATTTGAATACAGTATGTTTCTATAGTTGATATTTATCAATTATAACAGTTGTTATTTAGCACAGCGCAATATTTGTTATTTATATTGTTATTGTGAGAATCAGTCAAGTATAATTCATAGCTTACCTTATCTGACTTTGTAATATCAGAACTCCAAGTATTGATTGACTACCAAAAAAACTATATTTCGAAGAATTCATGCTTAGTACATTTTAAAGTTAAAATTAAAGTCTATAGAAAATCTTTTTCGTAATTTTTAATTAATTTTTATCAAAACCAGTATTTATAACCTGTTACCAAATGCTGATATTATCTTAGTATATGCAATAGAAACGATTGTGATAGGAAAAAATGCAATTTTTTAATTCATTTTTTAGTGTAAATTTCTTAAGACGATAACCAAAATTTTAATTGATTAATACATTCTTTATTTAAATTGTTTAATTTGTTTGATGTAAAATCAATAAATGAATTTGAAATGAAAATTGACTTTAAATATGTCAATGAATAAGTAATATTGAAAACAGCATAAACTTTACAAAATATCTTTTTTCTTACTAGATTATAAACTATCATTATTAGTTACATCGTATTTGCATTCTAGTTTATTACAATTACATTTGACTTAATAAAGAATCATTTTTCTTACTAGGTTATAAACTATCATTACTAGTTACATTCTATTTGCATGCTAGTTTATAACCAATGCATTAGATTGCAATCACAGATTGACAACATTTTGAAAAGCAGTTCTAAACAGAAATATACTTAACAAACAATCGAATTATAAAGATTGTGAAAATTTTGTTTTTGCATTATAACCGTTGGTAAACGGTTATAAAAAATAACCTTTAAGGAATTTTAATTAAACATAAATATTTTTGTGTTAAACAAGGCATTTATGCATTTTAGGTTTAAGATATAAGTATTACAAGTTTAAAAATTATTAAATTGGAAGTTTAATTGTTCCTCTTTTCTAAAGCAGTACGATCATATATAATAATACAATCATATGAAATATGCATCCTAGAAAAAATAAAAAAATCTCATAATCATGTAAAATTATATTATTGTATTTATTCTAAAACTTTATACCGGCACTGTTTTTTGATGTGGTTAAATCAATTTCAATTAATATGAAAAAATATATTTAGGATTCCAATTAAAATTGTACATAAGGAATAATTTAAAAATAAAAATAATATATAAAGATTAAAATGAAATCTGCTTTGTATATTTCATGGGATCATGTCAGAACGTCATTTCTTGAAAGGCCAAGCACCATTGGCTCGTACAATTTAAATTCTCTTTTCATTCATTTTGTTTCATTGGATGAGTCACTTTAGTATTGAAAACGATCCAAAAAAAACTTTGTCTCGAATTTATTGTTTAAAAAAATATCCCAATTCCTGTAATTTCATATAATCACGCGCTCAAAATGACATTTTTCTAGGTTTTATTTAGTGTAGTCAATAAAACTTATTTTCTTTTAATCAGAGCTTTTGTAAATGCAATGGCAATGCGTTATTAAAAGCTGATTTTTAGAAATGCTTGTACAGATAATAAAATGTTTATTTTTCACCTACGGACTTTTGCTGACGCCAAAAATTTTATACCAAAAACAAATCCATATTCTGACATGATAATAATAATTTACATCAATAATTTTTCCCCTTTCTTATTTAGTTTTTTACCCAATGTATCATCTAAACTGAATGAACAAAAATTATTCGTCAATAACTCTTTTATGTTCTAATTTCTTATTTTTTCAATGCGCCAGGTGGAAAGCAGCATCAGATGTTTATGATTGCACTTTGGATACAAATCCGAAAGGATTTGCAAGTGCCATGGCAAGATCTGAGTGGAGAGTACCTTTGGTTCCGCCAATCAAAAAGTAGGCTTATTTATCAATTCATTTGAATTCCGTCACGTCACTAACTAGGATGAATAATAAGAAAAATAAGTAATTTTAGTGCCTTAGTAGCAGCAATTGACTAAAATGAGACTAAAACTGTGGTGTTCTAAATAAAAAACAGAAACATTAACATTTACTTTGAATAATATTTAATTGATGCAAATTTTCGTCATTATCATCTTATGAAAAGAGTGAAGATTATAACAACGGTGTTCTACATTAGAAACATTAACATTAACATTTACTTTGAATAATATTTAATTGATGCAAATATTGCTCATCATCACCTTAAATGTGTGCATAAGTATACATTTATTACTACCCTTGATTAAATTGGGAGTAGAAAATTTTGTGAAGAATGCAAATAAATACTATCATTATCATTAGAAAGCATGTTCAAAGTGATATAAGTGTTATGCCTTATGTGGATGCTATTTCCAAGTATTCATTGATCAAGATAATATGAGATAAATACTAAAAGGGAAAGAGATAAAAATGATTAAAAAAAATCCACCGTATATAAAAATCCTTTGTTCAAATTCTTCTGTTCAAAATGATGGGCAATTTGTGCTGTTACGGTCTTTATGTTCATATATGTGCATGCTTTTCTGAAGATTCATTGCAAATATTTACAAATAAAGATCTTTACATTTACAATTATAATCGATCGATCTCTATAGCTTTGTTTATCGGCTAGAAAAATTGAAAATGAAAGTTTAAAAAATTATTATTATATATATTGAGTATCCCACCAAGACCGGATAAATTCTGCAGTACCAGATTTGTTGTTCGGAATACATAAAAATTGTCTAAGAACTGTACCTCCACAACCCATAGTTTTCGGGAAGAAAAAAACACCAGAGAAAATATATGGCGTCGTGTCCGTTTATAAAAAAAACCTTTATTCGAAACAGGAACATCAGTACTTTCATAATTTTAAATAGGAAGATGCTAGAAATGTTCCCCGCGCATATGGTGGCATATATGCGCTCACCGTGCAATTGTTGACTGTACACGTTCTAGCATCGTAGTGTCCACAAAAGTAAACGCAGTGTGGAGACGAATGGATTAAGCCCATTTCTGAAGTAACCGGATCTCTATAAACTAATTCCTTTATATGGTTCCTTAGAAACAAATCTAGAGGGATCAGATCTGGAGATCGTGGTGGACATGAAAAAGGATCAGCTCAATCCAGCGGTTTTCGTTTCAAAGCTGGTTTTACGTAAACCGGATATGACATCATACATTACCTCTCACATTTTTCTCGAAAACTATGGGTCGTCTGTGAGCATTTTTCATGCATTCCAAACAACGAATCTGGTTGTGCAAAGTTTATGGGACACTCTATATTAAATTTATCATATAATCTATAAAATGTAACCAATCATTTATTTCATTTAAATTATGCTCTTAATACTTATCACTGGATTCATGTATATTTTTTATTCATGAATATTTATCCAATTAGTTGATGATCTTAACAGTTTTGAACAAATCTATCTATAATTTTATATTTAATTAATGCTCTAAATATTTAAAGCCAGTTTCATGTACATTTTTCAGCTTGCTTGATGCTCTGAATATTTATGGCCAAAGCGGTGTTATATCCGGGACAATTTCCGTCAACGATGGATCAGATTACGAAATGTATTTATTTGGAGCAAAAATCCGAAGTCTTGGTAAGTTGTTACTCTAAAATAATTGCTTAAGCTTCAGTTTTATTTGGTACATTTTAAAAATAAAATTATGTTTATTTACAGGGAAAAGTGCTAGCGTAGCAGGTTGTAAATTCACATCAATTTTAGGAAGTACACCCTCTGTAAGTTTTTAAAAGTAAACTCTTAATCGCATTTCAGTACTTTTTAATTCAAAAGATTCTCGGAAAAAAAAAGAATGTTTTTCTATAATATATTTATAGCGAATTATCATGTGTTTTTAGAAAATACTAAATAAAGTGAAGTCTTGCATTTTTAAAAACAAAAACAGGTTAAAGGATCTAATTTTATTTCACTATTAAAAAGTATTAAACATTTTGATATAACTAAGATTAAAAACATTTTTCCAGGGATTGAATAGCATAGCATTATAAAAAAGAAGAGAAAACGAACTAAACATTAAAAAAAAGTGCTACTTTATCCGAATCCAGGTTATCTATTTGGAAATTAAAATGGAACTAGAAAGCTAAATTTGTATTTTTGTACTTAAGCAAGTGATAATTAAACGTGGCCGAAAAGAAAAAGAATACAATTTATATCATGTAAATAAATATGTCAAGATAACTTATTCAAATAATGGAAATTAACAAAGAATATTTTCAAAATCAAAGATAAGAATATAATCTTGACTGCTATCTAGTGAACAATTACATAACTATTGAATTTATCAAATAATGCGAAATTTTAAAATATCAACTAATTTTATTTTTAAAAACACTATGCATTTTTATTTATTACAGAACGGCTTGAACTTTCAATTGTCAAATGTTACTGTACCGAATGCTTTTAAAAAGTAAGATCTTTCAACTTATTTCCTAAAATATTAAGGAATTTTCGATTCGAAAGTTTCACTTCCACATTTGATGGATTTATTAAAGATTCTGATTCTGATTTTTTATTTGTATTAGTTTGCCTTTCGGATTTGTCGTGGATCCCGATGGACTACTCGAGCCCCTGAAAGATCTGGACATCGCTAGAAACCCCGTCACAACTAAACAACAGCGAAGTTCTTTTAAAGCCAGTTTCACAGCTGGTAAAACCTACATTTATTGTTAAACAATGTTTTGAGTATATGAAAATTGATATGGAATTTCATTCGGAAAAATTACTTACGGATGTTGCAGGAAATTATACAGCAATATTGTTTTGCTATAATTCAAACTAAAACTATCTCAATACGATATATTTTGTATATATCAACCTATATAAAGGAGAAAATTAAGTATATTCTTCATATTCTTCCAGTTGAAAGATCATAGTCGAAAAGTATTCATATTTCTACATTTTTGGGCATACCAAGTATAAACTTCATTTTATAGAAATATTCAGTTTTCAACCAATCGAAGTCTCGGTTTTCCATCAATCAAAATCTTGGTTTTACCGCTTTTTAAAGTTATAAAAGAAATAGACTATTAAACTGATAAATAAATGTATTAAAGATATTAAGAAATAATAAACACAACATTTCTTAATGAAATCAATACATTTTTTTTATTGGAGATCATCTAAGTCGGTAACCGAGTTAATTTTTTGAGTTCAACTGCTTGTGAAATGTCATCACTGAAAGATGAAATTTCATAACTTAAGAAAATATTTATTTAGAGAGGGGAAAACAGAGGTTCAAATTTAAAAGCTAAATAATTATGTGAGAAAATTCTGTACATTTCTTTGGATAAATGACATTGTAAATTTGTTGAAAAATATTGCGTTTTTAATCTCAAGAAAATATTCTTTAAGAGCCCTCTTAACTGTTTCAAAAATTAAAGGTTTAAAACGTCCTTTCAACGATAGGATATATATATATATATATATATATATATATATAGGTAGGTAGGTAGTTCGGATAATAGAGGTTTCAGATGTATCTTACAAGTCCAGTCGTTGCTAGTAAATGCTTTCAGAAAAACACGAACTGTCAGATCAGTATTATCAATTTTTTGAAGAAAATCGTTCATTGTTGTTTTTTAAGATATAAAATTTTGTAATTATCCTCTTTATATTTCATTTTTTTCATTGTTGCTTAGAATGTTATAATTTACCCAAAAAAGTATTTTAATTTAGAATTTCATTCGAAGTAATTCAGAATTTAAAAGATAATTTTAATCAACATTACGAATCTCATGCAGGACATTAAATTCATTTTGAGAAAATTGGTATCTTAAATATCATTTTTTTTTCTTTAAAGAGAGTTCTGAAATAAATATTTATTATAAAATATCGATTTCGTTCGAATCTGATATTTTTTTATGTTATTTTCAGGTGAACAGTATGAAATATCTGGAAGCATAGCAGAACCCATTGTTTTCTATAGTGGTCAGGGGTGGAGTGGATTTCTTGAGTTGTCTTTCATAGAATTCAATGTCGGAGATAGAAAAGGATATGGTTTAATTATGTCTGGGTAAGATTAATTAGCACAATTATCCATTTATGCTATACCAATTTTAGTCAGGAATTTCTTCTTTTTTTTCAGAAAGAATGAAGAAATACTGAAATTTTTTCCTATAATATAAATCAATAAGACAACTTTTTTTCCCGAATTTTGAAATCAATATTGCTTTTCAGAAAATTTAATGTATTCTTTACTGGCTTATAAGAAGACACCTTCTATTTTGGGAATATTTTCTTATTTTGTTTCAAATGGAAATCCATTGAATACATGACTTATCTATGTATTCGAAGTAATTTTCATATTGAATTTTAAACATTATGAATGGTTTATTTTTAGCTTACAACTATCAAAATTCAATAAATCGATGTACGTACGGCATACGGGCAAACCGGTTAAAGAGGTTGAAGCATTTGAATATGCGGAATAAAGAATACCTTTTTTTAAAGAAATATTTCTTAATCAAGACTTAATTTTCTGTCAACGAAAACATTGAAATAATAACGTATAACTATCAACAAAAAATAATTAAAAATCAGGAAAAAGTTTTGAAAAAATATTAGCAATTTCTGGAATCTTTATATGTAATGGACATTTTAAAAGCTGTTTATTATCCATTACAATTAAAAAAATAACCTAAAAGAAAATTAAATTATAACATATTTTTATTATAAAAAAGTACTATCCATGTTTGAATTCTGAGAGTTTTTGCAATTATTTTTAGTAATATATAGTTTAACAAATC